>CALNHX010006617.1:0-72686 GCA_940337035.1 Agriotes lineatus
GGATTTTTGGTTGCTGCTAGATCAGGCGATAATGATAAATTAAATCAGTGGAAGCAAACTGAACTAGATTTACAATGATGAATCAATACCAGGGTTTATTTTTTCTTCAACCATATTGTAAAATCAATAGCAATATCTTCTACTTATGAAAAATTGTAGATGCATTAAGCCTTCGCAGCTTAGGGAGATGCTTTTAGTACAGTAATACACAGTAAATTGCCATGTTAGGGGGCATAAAATTAATATTGTTTTAGATCAAATTATAGGGAGTCTAGTCAGGTTATTTTGCTATGGTAAAGGATTACACCATATTGATACCGACTCAATACCGAACGCCAGGCGGTGTTACACTACATATGCTCACTAGAACACGGCAATATTCAAAAATGCACAGCTCGCCTTAATCACGCCTCAACTGTTCTGTAACAGACAATTGACCGACTATTCTCTCAGGGAGATGGCAGTGGTTCGATCTTAACACGACGTTACTTAGGACAAAGTATGTTCACACTGGGGGTGGTTATAATTGTGGTGAAACGATGGAATGGGCTCCACGAGCTTTGATAATCAAATTGAAGCATAACCTTTGAACAACCCCCAGTAGAAACTCGAATTCCAGTGGAGTTGGAAGATACTTCGGCGTTCCTGCAAGGCGGCTCCAGTTGTTGCGGGGCCTAATTTGGTTGATTTACCTTGCTCTCGTCGGATCATCGTACATACATCATAACAAATTACCACAACACATAAAATCGTCGAAGAACACATACAAAGATCATGATGGAACCAGTTAAGCATTGAAATGCATCTATTAAGAACAAAATAAGTAGACAAATATAACTCGAGTAGTGATAAATTAAAAGGGTTGGTATATTTAAGATCAGCTTGGCTAAATAACCAAGTCTGACACAACTGAAGGTGTTGCCCGTATTAAAGACTGTAAATTAAACGCTTAGCAACGCAACCGTTGATGACGCATTAATCCGTTCTAATTGCATACACAATAATGCAGTTGTAGGTTAGGGCCTGGGCGGAGTTAGCTTCTTACGGTAAATGCGCCATGTCGCATAATGTCACAAGAGCGTGGCGTTGTATGATTTATCGATCTTCAAACTTAAAACTAATTCACAGTAACTGGCTGTTGGTGCGTCGGCGGAGCTTGTTTACTTAGGACAGTTGGGAATCGCCTCGCAAAGGGGTGCCGGAAGCGAACAAGTAGAATGAACATCGTCGGTTGTCGGCGACAGCTGCAGCAGACGAGGTACCAACATTGCGAAGACGACTGGTAAAGATCCCTCGGCAACGGTAGATGCAGCAACTGATCCTTGCTCTAGGGCAAATAGAACAGGTGGATACAACGATACTTCTTTTACCCAGCCTCGGAATGTGTGGAAAATGTATATTAGTCAGCGGTCTCCTCCAGGGGTCCGTAATAACGATAACGCATTTCACATGCAACGATACGATAAGGAGTCCCAGGTGGTACGATTTATGCTGCCACCCCCAAAACACACTGGATCACATTCCCGTAGTCTGGACGGGCCTTTACACTACTTAGCGCTTGCTACCTCGCGGTCAAGCGACGAACCGAGAATCATGGCGGACACAACATGTGACGGGTTCGTCAAACACAAAGTTAAGCTACATCAACGGGTCCACAATCAATTTCAGTCCCAAAGGGGATTAGGCACGGCACATACGCAGTTTATACCCAATTTTAACGACGCTCCGGGGAAACGATGCTCCCGCGAGGCGAAACAATCAAAACCACTTGTTGCTCTCTTGAAAGCCGAAGCAAAAATTAGAAAAGCAGTCACGCCAGTTTTAAATTGAAAGGGGGGAAACGCCCCAGCGCATACTAGCATACGGTCGGCAAATTTGGGGATGTTCTGAACATTATGAATACGCATTTTAAGTTGTCCAAGCGACGCTTTATACTTGGAAATCTCCGACAGACAATTCCCTCACATATTCAAGAACTGAATCAAGTTATTGAAGATGTACATACGCGCAGCCATCCCTTCAGCCCATTGTCTTCTGCTGGCTGAAATCTTCGTCTCAAGAGGACTGAGCTAGGAGAACGGAAACCCAAGCTACAGCGTGAGAAGTTAAAGAGCAAGCTGCTAACAGAAGCATTGGCTCAACACATATACAAATAGATTGACCATAAATTTAATAGCCAAACGAAATTAGCCGGAAAAGATTGGACACAGGCTTAGTTTTAAACCTAACTTATCGCTAAGGACAGATTTTTATTGAATATTTGAGGCATATTCAGAAACTCGTAAACGCTATTATGGAAGAGCCCGGCATTATTAAGCACTGTAGCCTTGATGCTGTCATATTTTGCAGAGAAAACCCTGGTCGTACAGTGACCCAAGACAATGTAGCCCAAATATTTGTATATGCTTATAATAAAGTATGCTCCATTGAGGAAGCTGTTAATGCTATTAGATTGTGTGGAATTGGAAGTTTCTATTTACCGAGGAAGATTTCCTAGCGGCAACCGTAACGGATCAGAATGTTTCTCAAGAAACAAGGAGGAACCAACAAAAAAATCTATAATTATCACAAACTCCTAACAAAGAAGAGTTGGACATTGAACAATAAACTAAAATAGAAAAGCAAAGAAAAGGTGAATCAAGAACGTTAATAAGGAAGGGGAAAAGAGTGTTAGCAGAATTAGATGGTGGGGATGAAACTAAAAATAGTCAACCAACAAAAGATATTTCTTGTTCAGCGTGTGAGAAAATTTATACAGAAACTCCTGTCAAGAAGTGATTTAGTGTTCGAGGTTCTCCTTATGGTGGAATAAAAATTATTCGTGTTCGGGGTCACATACCCTTTATGAACGCACTCATCCACGTTCCGACGTTGTTAAAGAAGTATGTTTGTTAAGTCACTAGATCTTACACATTACATTTACACAAATGTTATATCTTCTACAACTTACTTCCTAAAAGGTTCCGCTCTTCTAGAACTGGTCAACTGTCAAATCGGTTTTCTACTGTAAGCCCCTTTGTTGTAAAACTGCGCTCACACGAAATAAGAGCAGCCGTGATCATACGCACCAGAATTCTACTAACAACGGTTTACAACACACATGCCCTCAAAAAACTAGTTATTTGCCCGAATTAGGAACCTTTCACTTAATAGCGCTCAAGTAAATTTCAATAAAACGTTTAATACTGGCCAAGCGGCCTGGGATGAAAACGAATGGGAACTTTTTCAGTAATTTTGCTACTAGTCGTATCTAATTTTGAATATCACAACTAAAGCAGAAAAAATGAAGAAAAACTACCTAATCTGTTCTAAGTTATCCGCCAAGTGACCTTTAATTGTCTATAACGTACATATAAGCAGGTTACTCTAATGGAACTTTCCTACTGCTAAAGCCGCCCCTGAAGGCTTCATCTCGTAATCGAATCTAAGCACAAGTGATATGCATAAAATTTACATTGCTCTATCTTAATATATTCAATAAGATTTGAAAATCCGGTTAGTAGTCTGTAATTTTTGTGCAAATTAAGCAAGTCGGCTAGTAATTAATTCGTACCTACATTTACTTCGTAATATTATGTTGGTTTTTCAAGAATTTTAAAAATTTATCAACAAGGACAAATGTTTAATAATGGTTACATTAAAACATTTTCACATTCTTGATACGAATTTATGACATTTTATATGTTTTTTTTCTAAATTTTAATTTTTAAAATTTCTATTTAGAGAAAGTACTGCTTACCACTAAGATATCTTCTTAACTAATTCTTAATACGGGTTATTATTCACACCAATAATTATTTTTCTTCAGCAGTAGCGCATCACGTGCTACACCAAAGCAATTTTTTCACTAGATAAGCAACTGCGACATTTTCTAAGACCAGATCATGTCATAGGCTCAACGAACTATAAAGTAATAGCTCGAGCTTATGACAATTTAGCCGGAGTTTTGGAAGGAGGCCCAATTATAAAATTTGACTAACTGGTTTGATGCGTAAGTAAAAAATCTGGTGTGATACACGCACACAACTTCCTTTTACAGTGATCTTATAATTAGCCTAGAATTTGATTTTTAATTTTTAAGCATTTGTAAAAAAAATTAGAAAATTACAAATTCTACAAAAACCTTATAAAATACAGCGCTAGTTGAAGAGACAAATTTTCTCTAAAATTTTAAGCTGAATTCAAAAATGCAATAATACGGGGTGTTCTATTTAAAATAGCAGTTAATAAAAAATAGTAAAAAAGAAAACAAAAGAAACCCATTTTAGAGGTATTCAACTTTAAGATCACCTATATCACATCAATACACATTAAAAATGTAATAAAAATGTAAAGTGTGAACCAAATCGTTAGAGCATACCGGTTATATGATTTTCTTTAAAAGCTTGCTGTCGCATTTAGATAGCACACAAAACTTATATATGAAGTTTCAACGCCATATCTTCTACAGTTTTTGAAATATTCTGTTCACACACAGACAGACTGACATACAGACACACACAGACTGACAGACAGACCAATAAACAAAAACATGTTTTTTGGATTCAGGAGACTAAAACATGAGCATCTGTTGAAAACTCAATTTCGAATTTTTGGTGTAAATCCAATACTTTCTTTATTGTAAAAGAAAGTAAAAATCTCGGATCTATGGGTATTAGGTAATGATTTTACTTTACTTTATTTCTCTCTAAGTGAAATACGGCATTAGAAAAAAATATTTAGAAGGCATTAATTCTGGCTGAGGTCAAAAACTTCGAACACGTTAAATGCGAGACAATGCTTCCAAACTATGTGGTAACAAGCATTAAAATGAATCAGTATACGACATGCATTTAATAAATTTTTTTTTTTTTAGAAAAAATGTAACGCATCAATAGCTGTCAGAATAGTTAAAACGACTAATTGTTCAATTGGCTTATCTAATTTCGGAAACAATTAATGTTTTCGATTCTGTTGTGTATAACAGCAAGATTGTACATGTTTTTCATCAATAAGGCTATTCTTGAAAATGACAGAAAATTGTTCCAATAAAAAAGAATTACTAAAAAATTTAACTGTTATACAGCAGACTACAATATATTGCTATGCCCTACCTTTCTTTACTGATGCTCTTAAGTTTATTTAATTTCACTAGCTCGGGCAGAACAAAGATTATATAAGCTTGTATGGTATTACTTTTAGATTGAAACCAACTTCTGTTTAGATGAATTTATGTAAAATACAGTGTGTCCAAGCTAAGGAGGGCCAGTATGGGGATCTCGGTAATGGTAAGAGATACAAATTTGGTTAAATGGGAAGAAAGTTGCGCAATTAAAGGACTAAAAAAATGACGTCAAGAAATCCTTGATATGATTTTTCGTTTTTGAATTATCTCAAAAAAACCGAATTTTTGGATTTTCTTTTTATTTTTTTCTGGCGTTAATATTAAAGTTAGAGCGAAACTGATTAAACTTCTTTATAGCAACTTTTAGTGGAATTAATGATTACGTTATCAATTTTTTTATCCGACGTTTTGTCTTCGAAAAACCATCATCAACTTCATTTTTTTAAATACGGTCCTGGATTTTTGATGCCAAATTTGCAAAGCCCTTGTTACTCTAAATTCAACAATGTACCACATATTATGGTTTAATTACGTTTCGAGCTTTTTTCTGATCATCATCAGAAATTTTTTTAGATACGGACCTGCATTTCTCATAATTTTGTAAAAATAAGTTCATACAGTAAGTTAGGCCTTTTTACATGCCGTTAAAATATTAAAATGCACATCATAATGTCATAATTCTGATACATTAATTTAATAACCAACCAATAACTATTAACAATAAACAAAAAAGAAATGAACAAAAGATAGACAGAAAGAATAACAAAACGAACATCGAAACCATTTAATAGGTATTAAATTTACAGAAGGTATTCAAAAAGGTTGCCATCATTCTCTATGCATAAATAGCAGCTAACTGTAGAATCTAAAACAGTATTCAGCAATACTGGCGTTATACTTTGAAAGGCTTCAAGAACCAATCTTCTAAGTTCTTCTATTTCAAAACGTTAAATACCTAGTATATTGTTTCAAGGCTCGTTTTCTCATTCTTTCTGCCTATCTTTTGTTCATTTATTTGTTGTTTATTGTTAATAGTTATTGGTTGGTTATTAAATTAATGTATCAGAATTATGACATTATAATGTGCATTTTAATATTTTAACGGCATGTAAAAAGGCCTAACTTACTGTATGAACTTATTTTTACAAAATTATGAGAAATGCAGGTCCGTATCTAAAAAATTTTCTGATGATGATCAGAAAAAAGCTCGAAACGTAATTAAACCATAATATGTGGTACATTTTTGAATTTAGAGTAACAAGGGATTTGCAAATTTGGCATCAAAAATGCAGGACCGTATTTAAAAAAATGAAGTTGATGATGGTTTCTCGAAGACGAAACGTCGGATAAAAAAATTGATAACGTAATAATTAAGTTTACTAAAAGTTGCTATAAAGAAGTTTAATCAGTTTCACTCTACCTTTAATATTAACGCCAGAAAAAAATAAAAAATTAAATCCAAAAATTCGGTTTTTTTGAGATAATTCAAAAACGAAAAATCATATCAAGGATTTCTAGACGTCATTTTTTTAGTCCTTTAATTGCGCAACTTTCTTCCCATTTAACCAAATTTGTATCTCTTACCATTACCGAGATCCCCATACTGGCCCTCCTTATCTTGGACACACTGTATATGTCCATTTATATAAATTGTTGACTCTCGAGTTTATTCATTTTGCTAGCTCCAGTAGAACAACCACTCTCAAATCAGGTTAGGTTCATGCATTATCAAAATTATTACTTGATAGTTGATCAGTACAATAAAAGTTACTTAAAAAAATATGAAAGTTCTACAACTGTCAACATCAATAATCACGAACGTGAAAAGTCAGTCGAAATCACACTTGTCACAATCCCCATCACCCCAAAAACATAAAAATGTAAGTAGTTTCTTTCAATACCTTATTCACACACTATTAAAGCTTAATTTTAGATCTTTCAACATACACCGGTACCACCTTACCAATCACTCTAATCAGCCTCCTCTTCGAACTAAGCGTACACCGTCCGCTTACAGATGCTCCGGAATGCCCGTGCAAGTACAGCCCTTAACTAATTGCAACACCCGTCTTTTCCAATTGCTCCTTATATAGCTTCAATGTGAACACCAACACCGCAATGTACCGGTCTGCAAAAATCGCTTTACTTTATACTGGGTATCAACTGCCTCCAAGTCCAAATCCAGTGTAGATGTAATTATGTAATTAACTACCAGTGACGGCAATGCCCTTTTATTCAAATACGCCAGGATACTTCTCACTTTCACCAAGAAGCTTGATAAGGTTCACCACCAGTGGCTGCAACGCCTTTTATCCAAATCTCACGAGATACTTATAACTTTCAACAAGAAGCTTGACAACACTAGTAGAGTGACTATATAATCACAGTGTGGCCATACGGTGGACATGTTTTCTATTGGTTGAAGGCAAAGGTATTCCAAGTTATTGTCATTTTTAGCAGTGTACAGAATGTTTAGTTACAAAAAGTTACTAATGTCAAAATAACACATTGGTATTTTATAACTTGTCAAAAGTTTGAGTGAACGTATCACGTGATGCAATCTGCCATTAGTATTTACGATATTCAGTATTAACAGCGCTCAAACCAGAACATTTGACAGAGAAATAAATATTTTCCTCTAAGTTTTATATTGCTTAAATATTCGTAAGTAACTGCTCAATAGATCATTATAGAATTCAAAATCATGTCCGAAATTGTCTTATTTTAAATTATATCTCGTTTTGTTGTTCATCGTGCTTAAACATATTCAAAACTTTGCCAAATTACACCTATAAAACATGTATCGGGAAAACTCCAGTATAGCCCACTGATACATTTTGACATTTACGGAATATGCGCGTAAAATAACTGTTATGTTAGTGGTGGAAATGGATTTTAAGCTATGGATAAGAGAAATACTCATTGGCAAATTCAAATTCTATATTATATATACGACGATTGGACTGACTGCATTTTTTACGGTGATGAACAAGCATTTTTGTACTAAGTACACACAAATCTTAAACTGCAGCTAACCTAAATTCGCATCTTGACGGCAGCCAAGATTAGGTGTGGCATGAGAATCCCGTGTTTTGCCTCTATTGTCTGAACATTTGTAGAACTTCCGACAATCTGAGAATCACATTATCAAGGGCATGCGCCTAAGCCCCAGTGGGCTATATTGGGGTTTAGCCAATGTATCTAATATAATTTATAAATATAAATATAAATTACCGAGAAGATTTCTACAAATTATGCTATATCATTTGTGTTTTGGATTGGAACTTTCCAATTTCCATTAATTGTAATAAATTGATGACACCTTATGACTTATATTTCTTCAACATTTAAACCCCTTTGTGGTATTTTATTGTATTTGAGAGATCAGCCATTTTGAATATTAATATTTCACTTCAGAAAATGAATTGTCAAATTTTATTTTGACTTTAGTAATTTTTTGTTACCAAATGTCGCTTACACCGTTAAAAAAATTCTATTCTTTTTATTACATCACCACAGTTTTCCGCAAAAGCTTATTTTGACATTGGATAAAAAAGTACCAGCCAACAATTGTTTGGCCACACTGTGATTATATAGTCACTGTAGATATGGTACAGTGACTGTATAATCATCGTGTGGCTATACGGTGGTCATGTTTTCTATTGGTTGCAGGCAATAGTTTTCCAAGTTATTGTCGTATTTAACAGTGTACAGGATGTTTAGTTACAAAGTGGGCGTATCACGTGATGAAATCGGTCATTAGTTTTCTCACGGCCGTGAGTTTTCCAAATTATAGTTTGTTTCTACAGACAAGAAGCATATTTTGAGATTTTTCGCCAATTAGTTATTTACGATATTCAGAACAATATTAACATCAAACAAACCAGAACATTTAACAGAGAAATAAATATTTTCCTGTAAGTTATATATTGCTTAAATATTCGTAAGTAACTGCTCAATAGATTATGTCGGTGTGCAATTGCAATTCCAGGATGAACATGTATAGCAAGTAGTTTAGTGATAATTGAAATTAGTTCCATTCATTTAATTATAATCTGTGTACTGGTTCATTGGAAATAGTTTGTGCTTAACGCATTTATAACTGAAGACAGTTTATTCTTGTTAAATAAACCAACTTTATGTACTGTTATTGAAAACTGGTGTTTATGTTATTTCTGAAAAGACAAGAAGAACCCTACGCTCTCGAAGCGTTACCGGGTAACAGAACGTTATCAAACAATACATTTTAAGCCATTTTTTTAGTCACTTCAGGATGACTTCTCATAGTCAGTGTAGTTTCTTATGCAAACCTATTTTGAAGTTAGAAAAAACATGGAGGCCAACAATCCTATGACCACACTGTGATTATATAGGTAATACTTATAGATTTATTCCAAAAAATAGATGCAACATTTTTATTTTATTTTATAAAAAATAAAGTAAGAATCATACTAAATTTTAACCAAGTAATAACATAATATTAACACTGCAGACTTGTAGAGTATAAGTGATACAATTTGAATATAAAACAATAACAGTAACAATTCGTAAAACTAGTACAAATTGTGAATTAATAGAGATTTTTTTAACGCCAACTATTATACAACAAAAACATACATAATACTATAGCACAGTTAGGTATAATTAAATTATAATTTAATATAAACTGTTTATTACACGAGTGATATTAAATAGTAATAGGAGGTAGATACTGTTATTTTTCAATTTACTCTTACATCCCACCAATTTTAAAATTTTAACTAATATTGTACTATTTAAATTTTAGTTCATATTTTGCACAATTCAGCAGATTATCAAAATAAATGTTTATTTTTCTAATATGCTGTCTTAACAAAGCCGTTACCGCATCCAGTTTGAGTGCGGTTATAAACCATTAGCAAACCCGAAATCAACTTGGTTATAACCAATGACACTAATGACAGTAAATTAATCGTAGCATCTTCGGCAATTTGCAGTATTTCTGGGGGAGTGCAGAAAATTTCTGATTTCATTGTGAAACACTAATCCACACTTGCGAAAAATGACATTTATGGTGAGTCTACTTGATTCAAATTTATAATTTTGTTTTAAATGTATGCTTTGCAATAAAATTGTTACCAACTGTTGCAAAATTCCCTAAATTACCAAAATTTATTTTATTTGTAGTAAAACGGTATTTAACTTGCAAATTAGAAGAAATTACATAAATAACTCGTTTTATAAAACTTCCGAGCACTCGTCCTTCACAGCACTCCAGCCTTCGGCAGTCGTGCTGCAAACTGGACTCGTATCGCAATACAAGTTTTATAAAACTCGTGTTTTAATATACTATTTTCGAATTCATTTTAAAAATTTTCTTTTACAAATCTTCCTTAAATATGTGGTTCAAAAGCATATTCGAAATTGTCTTATTTTAAGATATCTCTTTTTGTTGTTTATTGTGCTTCAAAATATTCAATACTTTTCCAAATGACACCTATAAAACATCTATGGAGAAAACTCTAGTATAGTCCACCGGTACATTTTGCATTTACGGAATATGCGCATAAAGGAACTGTTATGCCAGTGGTGAAACTGGATTTTAAGCTGTGTATCAGAGACATACTCATTGAGAAATTCAAATTCAATATTATTGTCGACGATTAGACTAACTGCTTGTTTTACAAGCATTTTTGTACTAAGTACGCAAAAACCTTAAACTGCAGCTAATCTAAATTGGCACCTTGACGGCAGCCAAGATTGGGTGTGGCATGAGACTCTCGTACTTTGCCTCCATTGTCTGAACATTTGTAGAACTTCCGACAAACTGAAAATCACATTATCACGCGCATACGCTTAAGCACCAGCGGACTATATTGGAGTTTAGCCCATGTAGAATCTATTTAATATATTTTAGATGTTAGTAAAGCACATTAAATTACCGAAAATATTTCTACAAATGATGCTATATCATTTGTGTTTTGGAGTTGAACCTTCTAAATTCCATTAATTGTAATAAATTGATGAAAGTACCTTATGACTCATATTTTTTTAACATTTAAACCCCTTTGTGGTATTTTATTGTATTTGAGAGATCAGTCATTTTGAATAACATTTTTTCACTTTCACTTCAGAAAATGAATTGTCAAGTTTTATTTTGTTACCAAATGTTGCTTATACCGTTAAAATAATTCTATTCTATTTATTGCATCACCATAGCTTTCCGCAAAAGCCTATTTTGACATTGGATAAAAAAGTACCAGCCAACAATTGTATGGCCACACTCTGATTGTATAGTCAATGTAACCACCAGTAGCTGCAATGCATTTTATCCAATTCAGATGTAACCAATCAACAATAAACTCCAGTCCAGCATTCTCTAATCCATTTCAGATGTAGATGTTAACAATGAAACGCAGACTTCCCGTTAGCAATTCCAGAAAAGACTATTTTTGCTGCAGTTCAACTTCTCCTTGTGCTACTGCCATACAATATCCCCTCCATTAGTCCAACGTACCTTCTGTTTTTTTTAAATTCACCTTTTCTTCATCTCGTTAATTTATTATTTGGTATACCCCTTTTATATGCCAATCCGATAAATTAAATCATTTAATGAAAGGGGTTTTTATTATCAAATTTTGTGTTTTATCAAAATACGTTTACATTATTAGAATCAAAATTGTGTTGTTATTTTAAAAATTACAATTCACCGTAGTAATACCAATACATCCATTTTTTCAAAATTAACTCTCATAGATTACTTATTAGTACAATTTATCTATATTAGACATTTTAAATGACTTTTTCAAATAATTATTCGACTTGCCTTTCACCTTTTCAAATTATCTTACATTTTATTCTGATTGTTATCTTATTTCAATTATGACTTGAACTCTGATATTACCAAACAACTAACCTCATTAAATCCTACATTATTTAATCCATATGTTAAAACGTTTCTGTTCAAATCTTAATTGTATTACTGGATTTGACTTTAGTGTGTCATTTACTAAATAATTTTCGAAGAATTACGTTGTTCTTTTACTACTTAAATTAATCTTTGTACATTTTAAAATCAGGCATTCTTAATAGGAAGGTGTTCCATGACTCTAATAGTGGAGGTGTCTTGATACGAAGTAATAAAACTCAATAGTCTTCTACACGTACATTTATTTAAATTGGCGACATGTTTCGAAACCAAACTAGTTTCATCTTTGGCCCATACCGTTTATCTACAGAGGCATATGGTTAACAATAATGTGCATAATAAAAAAAATCACTTACTGGTAGTAGAAGCAAGTGTTAAATTTGTAGGTTAAAATGAAGTGAGGTTAAAACGTTCAAGACGATGTAACAATAAAATTAAATAACACCACATTGGAGAGAAAAAATTAATTAACCAGCAGACTACATTATAAAGATCGTTATACTGGCTAATCCATCACAATATAAAAATTAAAATTAGAGGAACTTAAATAGATGCTAACGTTGTAGACGTTAGCACTAATAATGAATTTTAATACAAAAGCAACTACATAACAGGTCAAAAATCCCTAGATTCAATGACACTGAAATTACCACAGAGGGTCAAAAAGTATAAGAACAACATAAAAACCAAATAAGGCATAAAATCAGCAAGAAAAAGTCAAAACAGCTATTTAGTATTCAGGAAAATGTAATTGGTATGAAAATCGGTGACTTCATTGAGTCTGAATTCGTTATTATTGAACATAATTTTCAAAATTGCGAGTAAATTCAACAACATACCTTTATTAGCTATATGTAAAATTGTGTAGTCTTTATTACGATCAAAGTTATGGTTATATACCAAAATGTGATTAGCAAAAGCTTATTTATTAGGTTGGTCGATATTAAAATTTTTGTGTTTAATGCAAGCTGAATGTTCTGTAACTGTTTTTTTGAAAGTGCATTCAATTTGACCAATGTAGAAACAGTTGCAAAACGAACAGTCAAGAAGGTAGACACCAGATCTTTCTAGTAAATTGGTGTGATCTTTATTGAAGACTACCAATTTCTGAAGCGAATTGGTAGTAGAAAAAAAAATTGTATTTCCTTAGAATATTTTCTATGGACTTGGACATTGTACCATAATAAGGGATTGAATAAAAAGTGTTGTTTTCAGAACTATTGATAGAGGTTAAGTTTGTTGAGAGTTTTATACCGAGTTTATGATAAATAGGTAAAATAAGTTGAAGAGGATAACTGTTTTTAATAGCAACAGAATAAATTACCAAATACATTTTAAATCAATTAAATCACATCTTGATTTTCTATCGAAATATCAACAATTTTACGTAAATCCAGCAAAATTACTATTCTACAAACTATGGAAGCTAAAGAAGTTTTATCTGACGGTATCGTATTAACAATAAAAGATGTCACCATATCCAACTACTTAAACCACTTTGAAAACAAAAGACAGAATGTGATAGTAAATGTCCCTTTGTCCTATTTTCAAATCAATATTTCTGATGAACCAAACAATGAATTAGCGAAACGTTAAAAATATTTTTAATAAAGATCATTTTAATTATATGTAATGACAAAAACTAATTTATTATTCACGTTGTTAAATATTTATATTAGCTGATTTTATCTCTCAATCTGTAAAGTAGAAGTTTCTTGTGAGGAAAGTGGAACCCTTTTGGATAGTATTAATTCCGATCCAGTAAGCATCTGCTTTATAATTCCACAATAGCACAAACAGCTGTAGTTCAAAATTAAAGAAAAGTAAATTTAATATTGTGATGTACTGAGTTTAGCCAAGTGACATAATCATTAATGTTAGGGTTATTAGAATTGAAAATGACCAGTATATCGTCGACATACCTGTCCCAGTAAATAATATTGTGAATAAAGGGGGTTCACTCAACATTTTGTTTTCTAGGTTATTGATGGAAATCTCTACTAACAGAGGTGGTAGGTTAGACCCCATATCTAAATCAGACTTTTGTTTAAAAAATGAAGAGGCAAATTTGAAAAAGTTTTGTGACAAGGCTAAGTTTCAACAAACGAGCAGAGTTTCAACTTTTTTATTGTTAAGGTCTGAATCAATAAGCATTTCTTTTAATAAATCAACACATTCATTAGAAGGAATGCTAGAAAAAAGTTTGGTTACACCAAAAGATCAAAGAGTGACATTTTAGCTAAGTTTAATTTGGATAAAGTTTTTGTAAGTTCTATGGAGTCTCTTATGGCAAATTTGGGTTTGAAATTAGTAACGTTACTAATTAATTTGTTGAACCAAGATGTAATGGCCAATACTGGGGTGTTGGAAAAGGAAACTACAGCTGTGATAAGAATATCGGGTAGTCTTCAATAAAGATCCCATCCCTTTACTAGAAAGATCTGGTATCTACCGTCTTGACTGCTCGTCTTGCAACTGTGTTTACATTGGGCAAACTGGACGTATGTACTTTCAAAATAAGAACCAAATACCATTCAGGTTGCATTAGAAACAACAATAATTTTAATATCGACCAACCCAATAAATCAGCTTTTGCTAATCACATTTTGGACTACAACCACAACTTTGATCCTAATAAAGGTTAAAAAAAATTTGCATATAGCTAACAAAGATATGTTGTTGGATTTATTCGAAATTTTTGAAATTATGTCCAATAATAATGAATTCAGACTCAATAAAGTCACAGATTTTTATAGAAATTACATTTTCCTGAATACTAAATAGCTGTTGTTTTTTTTCTTGCTGATTCCATGCCTTAGTTGGTTTTCACTTTGTTATTATAATTTTTTTACCCTTTCTGGTAATTTCAGTGTTATTGAATTTCTAATTTTTTTACCTGTTATCTAGTTACTTTTGTATTAAAATCTTAGTGATAACGTCTTCAAGTTAGCATCTATTACAGACAGACAAACATATAGACAGACAGAGAGACAGACATGACAACAGACAAACAGGCAGACAGACATACAGACAGACAGACACACAGACAAACAAACAGACAGACACGCAGACAGACAGACAGACAGACACACAAACAAACAGACAGACGGAATTGAGAAAACGTGTTTTTCTTAATACGTATAGGGACTAAAGAAACCTCGGATAGTGATTTTTTCGCAATTACAATACTTCTTTCGTCTTTTAGACGAGAAAAATAGAAATAACTATAGATGCTCTGTTAATTATAGGCCCGTTTCCTCAATAATAAATATAGGAAAATTATTAATAAATTAATAAAACGTAGAAATAAAAACTTCTTATTAAAGTAAATTATATCACCAAATCCATATGAATTCATGCAAGGATGCAGTAACACAATTTTCTGGCGTATACAGGGTGTTATGGAAATGAGTGTAAATATTTTAACCAGTGATACAGCTCACCAAAATGATCAACTTTTCTATTTATCGTTTTTCATTTAATCTTATATTTTCTTAATCATTTATTTTCCCTAAATTTGAGGAACAGCTTGGTAAGCAAATCTAAGTTAAAAGTGAATGACACTGGTATATTAAAACTGCAAAGTTCTTGCACAAGAAACATGCGGTCAATAACTTACCTACCTCAATTAACAAAGTACGTTGGTGACAAGATGTCAACAGAGGGTTTTATCAGTATCTATGCAGTTTCTGTTGGTTTGCATATAAAAGAAATGTTTTTGTGTTTTGTGCAATTAAATTAAAATATTATTCTATAGGCGGGTGTGCATTTTTAGAGTAAAATTGTTTTAAATTTGAACTCAGTTTTGAGGGCGTTTTCGAAAAAATTATAAATGGAGAAGTTGTTTAGCTTAGCGAGTTCTATTAGAGGTTAAAATATTTGCACTCATTTCCATAAAACCCTGTATATGATTTACTACATAACTGGAAAACCTAAGCTGCTATATTTTTTTATTTCGCCTAGGTATTCTACCCCGGAAGCCATAACATACTTGCAATACTGAAAATAAATTTTTTGGGTTCGAGGGGTTCCCCTAGATCTGCTCAATAATTATTTACGCAACAGAACTTGTTCAAACTGCGTTAAACTATACATAATCTAGGTTAATTTTAGGAAAAACGTATAATATTAATTTATAATTTGTAATTGTCGCGACTTTAATATAAACACCGCAGTTTTCTAGAGTCTGCGAATGTGAAGTTCGGAAGGGCATTGAGTGGGAACCACAGGAAAAGGGGCTGGGCGTTTTAAGAAAATCTAGCTCTTGCAGTGGTCTAACAACTGGTCAAAATTCAGTTATTCCTTAACTATTCCCGACGTCATCCCTTTATTTCCTGGGCTTACGTGGTGCAAACCAGTGACCGGCGAGGCGCAACACGCGAATCAATCAAAACACGTAGCGAAAATATCGTATTTTTTACAACAATAAATTAATGCCGATAATTCTTTTACTTCCAATTTCTTCATTCCTTTCTACACATTCCATACGCTAGAAGTATCCATTTATGTGCAATACTTTTCAACATATCTCGATGTCCGATCGCGCTTTCAGGATACACTTTGTTGAAATAATTTCTGTATTCTACAACTTAAAAATATATAAGTAAAAGTCTTGTTTTAAAATTCAAGATGCAATAAGTTTAGCTGCCTACATTCTTTAAAATATGAACTTTGAAAAATTCCAGTTACGAGGGTTATACATTTATTCCAGATAGTGTAAACATTTTTTGAAAACTATATCTTTGAGTGCACATTCCATCATAATTTTAGAAGAGTCTTTTGGGATGCCATATTTCTGACCATTATTTGGGTGCAGAAAAAATAGTGTGCATTTTTTGCCGTTTTACTTGCATTTTTTGCGTTTTCTCAGCTACGCTGCGCTTCGCCTAGCAAATGCAAACATAATTGCTTATTAAATAAAGTGCCACTTTTAATCCTAATAAAACAATATACTATTTATATCTTATTTAGTCTAAACTACGATTATAGAAATACGTTTAATTATTTAGAAGCTTTTTAAACTAATAACTAATTAGGAATACAAATTCAGATATCTTGGCGAAAAAATCATTTATTGTACACAATTTCACCTACTTGAGAGTGTAAAACTATTTTGTTGCCAACATACAACATATTTACGAACTTCTACGAAAAAATTTGCTCGTAATTAACACCGACAACTTATTTTTAAGAAATTATATAGCTCCTTTTTTTGCCACAAAACCTGAACTTTACTATCTCACTCCAGCTAGTTTTTGTATATTAGGATTAAGGAAAATTGTCTGTAGATACATAACAATTGTTTATTCTGCTTCTAGGCTAATTAAAACACTAAACACTTTATTTACGCCACTTCTAAATAACATGTTTCGTAAACTACTGAACGAGTTCTTCCTTGCCATGACAAGTAGATTCGTCGTTCTTAATTAATTGCTTCTCAGTAATTCGAACTATTTGGGTAATGAATATTTATTTAGCGTTATGATGGAGATTTTTGCAATATTTAATTACTGTGTAAAACATACAGATGTGGACAAAAGATTTGTTAAATGAATTGCGTGCATGGAAGATGTCAAAAATATAGAAGGCCAAAGTGTATCTAAAAACGCTATATTTCAGAAAAGAATCGAATAGGTACCCCTAACTAGAGTAAAGAAAAAACAGTTTTAAATATTACAGGGATCCACGTCAAGATATAAACATATTCTTCATTCATAACACTCTTAATTTTCAAAACTACAAGCACAGTTATTTTTCAAATTGGAGATTTTAGAAGAAAAGTGCTTTATGAGTTCTAAATTATCTCTTAGAATGGTATGGTTGAAATTTTGGATATTTAGAAACAACCAGACAAACCTGTTGGTTTCCACTAGTTTTTGCGAATCTCTGGTGTCATACTTCCAAATATAAATTTGTATTGCGAACATATAATACTTTAACTCGACAAACACAAGTAGAAATGTTTGAAATTCAAGCAAAACCCACTTGTCAATCGTTTTTTAACTAAAAGATCAAACATTTTCAGACGTTACGTATTGTCCATGTACCATCTAGTTGGTTTTTTTGCAGTATGTGCATATGTGGTAACTTAGTGTTTTTAATTTATAGAGTTAACAATACGTGCAATGTATTTTGTTGTGGAATCAGCGATTCAAATTCAGAATTTTTCGCGAATTAGATCTTATTTTGATCTGTGGGGAATTTATGAAAGTGACGAAAATTATGATTCACGTGGTATATGCACGTGTCACAATGTAATCTTTCTTTAATCTTTGGCACTCTGCAGCATTTTTCTAGATGTAAAATCATATCTTGAAGCTTTATTTCTATTTGAATGGATTAGGTATTTCTATTTGAAAAATTCTAGGAAAAGTGAGGAGTTAGTCAGGTCTGATTTATCATAAAAGCTACATTCTGGAAATAATTGATTTGAGATCAGAAATAAAGATTAATTTATTACTAAAAAGATAAAAAGAAACACTTCTCCAATTAGTGCTTTAAGTTGGTAGAACCACCCCTAGTCAATTTGCATAAGTTTTGTCTTCGGTCACTAGCCTTCCCATGCCATCGTTGTGTCTCCATATGTGAAAAAAATACCTGACAACCACACTTAAGCCTTTTCGATGTTAAGTTGTTCTAATATCGAAGCATTTGTGCATAGCATCTGTAAGCTCATATTTCAAATTCACCGATATTTCGTATATTCGCTTTCCTAAGAGTCCATGTCCCTGCGACTTAGATGGCAAGAGGAAAAGCGAGTGCCCCTTGATTCTTAATTTGGTCGCTTGGGTAATTCGAGTTTGCAGCTTTGCATTGGCAGATCTAGCTATCGTTATACGACGTCGTAGGTCAGGTTCACTATCACCAGTATTTGTAACCAGTGACCCGAAATAATTGAACTTCGAAATCTAACTGTACGAATATGCGGTAAAGTATTATTTGGTTGGTCAATAATAGTTATTTCGTTATTTTCGTTGATTTCTAAGCAACAACTTCTGCTTACTAATACCACTATTTAATCTTAGTCCACCAAAATTTAGCTCTTTTTTTTGCAGTTTTGCATCTTCATAACAACAAGATATGGAAGCGAAAATCCAGTAAGATTACAATATATATCAATACTTGAGTGGCATTGCTTTAAAAGAAGAAAAATGTCAAAAAGAAATATATAATAAGTAACGTTGTTCTGGACTTGGGTAAACCAAAAAAAAAGAATTTATAATTTTTCGGTATTCTCTTGTACGGTTTATGCGACTGACAAATGAAAAACCAATTAAAAATGTCTTCTTGTCCACCAAAATTGATTTTTAAGACGAATCTTCTTCATAAGCAGCTACAATACGTTCACAATAAAATAATAGGAAATCTGGCGGCAAATCTGTTACGTAATGAATGAAGCTGATAATTGCGATACAGCAGAAAAATGGTTCTCCCATTTCAATGAAACCGTCCTACAATTAATAACCAAGTATAAAAAAATGTTAATCGGTACTGTATGACAATGAAATTATAGCACTCTGAAAATAAAACTACCACAAATGTGTATTTTAAGTTTTTAGATGTTTCGCATAATTTTATCGCTTTGACCAATAGCAGGGATATTTTATAGTTGCTAAAGGTCCAACCTGCAACAACGTGACACCGTCCATTTCGTCTGGGAGTCGGTCATAACATTTTGTGATTTTTGACCTTTTTGGGACAGAAATCAGAGAAACAACGGTCACCACCGATGCGGACGTACGAACGCGAAGCTCTTGCCTTAAGTGTTATACGTGTGCAATCACAGTGTAGTTGCTTTTAATAATATAGAATGATTAAACGGTCTTAACTGAAGTGATACTGGAAACTTGGCTATGCTAAACTACGTTGACTCACTTTGTAGGTGCTTATCGCCTCGAGCCAACGAACGATGTGAATATCTGATTTATCGTACACGCAACATAAGTTCTTGAAGGTCTTTTGCAGCCCCATATCAAAACATTCGTATTTTCGCTGTTCCGACGAACATCTTCGTGGGTGTTACGAGCCCTGAAGTTCAGAACATATCTCCAGGTAACAACATTCGTATATTTTCCCGATAAATATATTCGAGGAACTTTTAAGCCCACAAATAAGTCCTGTAGTGTAAATTCTATATATGTTATGTTTTGTACAGTGTGTACTTTAAATTTCTCAATACTGGTTATTTTATCAATGGAATTAACGTTAACAGGTGAAAACGCAAGGTAAGTTCGCGGCTTTTCCAACTTCAGCAACCCCTCTTTGCCGATATTGTTCTCCTCTGGATTAAGGAATGCCAATTGTCGCTCTCGGCGAGGTTCTACTGGGGGTTATAATAATTATAAAAATAATTATCTACTTGCGACGTATATAAATAGAAACGCTTTCAGAGTAGCCCAGTGCCCTTGTTCTCCTGTAGCTAGGCGGTGACACCTTCTGTTTGATTATTGTCGTAAATCCATTTTAGATTGTAATATGTTAAATTAAATAAATTAAATTGAGAATAGTATAGGAGGGCAACAATAGATTCAAATACAAAGGCATCGCTAAAAAATTAATACTGAAGGACTGAAGGTATTGTTACTGTAACGGATGGTACTTAATCTCGAAAAGCGGAAAAAAGATTGATTAAATACGTACCATGCTATTGCAGTTTCTACTTAGCATAAAACTAAAATCACTTGAAAGCAAATAAATTCGCAAAAAGTTATACTATATTTTCACAAGCACATTTACGATAACAAAATTGGACGGCCACCGAACCCAATATGCTCTAACTCTTCTGACTTGCAGATCACGCAAACTGATTTCATAGCTCAGGTATCGAATAAATTTATATCAAAGAAGTTACTAGTTTTGTTGCATTAACACAACTTTTTAGCAAGACACATAACTTGTTCTGGCTTCGCTGCATTTCTCGGCGATGTTATATAATCTAATTTGCATTACTAATAGTGATTCTAAGTAGATATGTTTACTGCAAAAAAGACCAAATTACAAAACTTTAATTGTGAAAATGTCGAATTCTGAAATAAAGGTAATCTGTCAACAGCGGAGATATAGAAATATCCAAAACCTTTGCCACAGTTTTGAATTACGAAATTAATAACTATATAATATAGGTATCATTAAATATTTTAATGCCCTATTCAGTTTACAGTGCATTAATGTAAACACAACGGTTACTATTCGGTCATGATTTTTTAGCTATTTAGATAAACGATTTACATTTCCATAATCTCGAGCCAAATAGAGCAAAATAAAGTTGGAGCAAGCTTAAAGTAATCGTTGGCACATAATCAATACGAGTTACATTGTAATAATAAAGTCCCCTATTGTTTAAAGTGCAAGCTTGTAACCTTGTATGCACGCGCTTTCCTACCACGTGCATCCTTGGAAGGTAGGCTTATCTTAGTAGATTGGAAATACTATACAGGGTATCTCAAAAAGAATGGGACAGCGATTATCCATAGATTCCTTACGTCATACTAAATCTATTAAACCTAATATACCTTAGTACAAAGTCCCTTCAGTAAGAAGTTATAGAGCCTTGAAGTTCAATTTTTCTTTTTTTATTTTTTTGTTAATTTCCACAAATGTAGAGATATTCATTTGAATTTTGGTATACATACTTAGTATTATATAATACACTAACAGACTTGACTGTAAAGGGCACTTTACCTAACTTTCAAAACTTTTTTTAGCTCTAACTTCGTTATATGTAATATTTTTTAAAATTTTAGGTTATTCTCTGAAAGAAAATTAAAAATCACAAAAATAATGTGCTCTTAGTTCTTAAGCCTAAAAGTAACCGTTTACCGTAAAATGCCCATCAAAGGTTTTTGGTTGTCATTAAGATGTGCAATTATCAAGTAGCCATGATCACAAAAACAATGGGTAATGATTGAAATCTAGTAAACAACAAGAAATCAATTAATAACGTTGGTGACATCAGTTTTTTGTCTTTTGTGCTGACGAAAATGCTGCGACATAACGAACCTTTCAGCGTTAAAGAATTCGTTATGTAGCGGCATTTTTTTAAACATAGAAGAACAAATTCTTATGTCACTAATGTCATTAATTGATTTATCATTGTTTTTTACTAGATGGCCATTGTTTTTGTGATCATGGCCAAAACCTTTGATAGGTATTTTAAGGTAAACGGTTGCTCCTACCCTTATGAAGTTAGAGTAATTATTTTTGTGTATTTTAATTTTCTTTCAGATAATAACCTAAAATTTTTAAAAATGTTACAGATAACGAAGTTAGAGCTAAAAAAAGTTTTGAAAGTTTGGTGAAGTTCCCTTTACAGTCAAGTCTAGTTTATGATTTTTTTTCTATTAGTGCATTATATAATAGTAAGTATGTATACCAAAATTCAAATTGATATCTCTACAGTTATGGAAACTAACAAAAAATTAAAAAATTTAAAAATCAACTTCAAGGCCCTATAACTTCTTACTGAAGAGACTTTGTACTAAGGTATATTAGGTTTAATCGATTTATTATGACGTAACCGGTGTCCCATTCTTTTTGAGACACCCTGTATAAGTTAGTAGTATGATATTTTATCCTTAATTCTATGCATAGCAGCAGGTACAGCTGATTGCAAATAAAACTGGGACAGCTAATATGTAATATTGTAATTTGTAGTACAATAACAAATTAAATACTAGTAATTATGTTCCTTTTCTTATGCTTCTATCTTTAATAATATTTTATGTATTCACCTACGGAAATATAAGTTAGAGAAAGTTTCACACGTTATTAAAAACGCAAAAAGTAGTCTCAAGACTTGTCCCACTTTTATTTGCAATCAGCTGTACTTGACTTGCGTTAGATATAAAACATTGTCTAACTGTGTAACGAGTAACATTTTCGTTGTAAAATAAAAATGTTTTTTAAAAAGTCGTGTCGACGGCCTTTTAATTTAACTGGCGCAGTCGTTCGGATAAGCAAAAGAGCTTAAGAACTTTTTCGAACATTAAAAACCATTTTCGCACCTTTGGATTTCAATCCTTAATTGTTCATCCATTCTATCTCATCCCTGATTTTCTGGAATCTTTCAAGGACAAACATCGCCAGTACGGAAAGCCGCCCCGTCGATTCCAACTTCTGCAGCCAACCCCTGATTATTGGAACCACTTGGTTATTGCAACCATCTGATCATTGGAATCACTCGTCCAGTTGAGGACAACAGGACTCGATATTACAGTTCAGAACCAACAGAGTCCATTTGACAACAACAAGGCCTATTGAGCACCATTCATCAGTTTAAGGCACAATGTAAGTGCTTATTTACAATTTAAATTGAAAATCAATTTTATAATTCAAACAGAAGTAAAGCAAAGTAAAGTATAATTATTAAAGCTTTGTTGCTTAAAGGTAGTTAATATTAAACTTTAAATAATCCACCATAATTTTAACTATTTATATTATAAGATCAAGCAGAACGCGGTAAGCGTTACCATTCAGTGCACCTACTACGTGTGCTTCATTTCTGTTTGTACTCACGTTTTGTGTGTAGGAACCCTTGAGTAGGATTTCCCTAGTATTAAACTGTTTATTGACATAAACAAATAAATAAACTTAATTTTCGGCAAAATTTTGATGTCACGCGATCGATCGAGATCACCTTTAGGACGAACACCTAGAATTCTATTTTTAAATAATAGTATTACCAACTCCAACATGGTTGAGCAAGACACAGCATTGTCCCCCCCCCCCCACATTTTAGTGTAGCATTATTAAATGAAATACCCACATACGATGGAAATCAAGCCACTTTGTCAGAATTTATTAGTCCGCAAATACCATTCAGAGTAAATTTTGCACAGAAAATTCAAACGATTATGTTAATCTAGTAATTTTATCCTCAATAAGGAATAAATTAAATGTCAAGCCTTGGAAGTAATTACAGGTTCCCAATGCAATACTTGGACGAATTTAAAAACGGTGGTAATTGAAAATTTTGGCGATCAAAGGTCAGAATTAAATCTTTTAGTTGACTTGACCAAATTAAAACAAAACAGAGACAATTCGATAGAATTTTGCAATAAAATTCGAACGATTTGGCAATTTATAATTCAAAAGTGTCATTGAGTAGAGAACCTCAAGCTATTATAAACCATAAATTAAAAACTAACAAAGACTTAGCACTGCGAACTTTTACGAGTGGACGAAATAAAACTTTAGGAAGCTTTGTAAGAAGCAGAAATCTACCTTTACCAGAACAAGCATTAAGTATTGTAAAGGAGTAATTAGATATTCTATACTCACAAACTCAAGGTAATTGTCAAAGTCAAAAATTAAATAAACCACATTTAGCTTCCAATATACAGCAATTAAATTTACACAACAAATTTTATTTTCCTAAATTCAACAACACAAATTACATGGCGAGACCTATATATTAAAATATTCAAAACCCCTATAGAGTAATCCAAATTCAAACTATAATGCATTTGCACCTAAACTAAATTTTAAACTAACAACTAAACCCAAACTAATGGATATAGTACCATAAAAAGACCAGCTACTCAACAATGAGACGCTTATAATAAATATAGAGCTAATTCTCGAAACATTGTTAGAAATTCTAATCAATTATAATATCATGATGACGATGATGATTACCAACGAGACATTCCCGAAAATATTTCCGAAAATATCTCCGAATTTGATGAAAACTTTTCAATATTCTGAAAATGAACCTCAAGGCTTAGACAGTACACCAGATTATTACGAATTTCCAGACCCAAATGATGCCGTAAATTTATATTAAGAGCCTAACATAGAAACTTTTAATATAAATCCAAAATCAAATCTTCCGTATATTATAATTCCTGCCACCGGCGATAAACTTTTAATACACACAGGTAGTTCAAAAACTACTATTTCCTCAGAATTCGTACAGAAACATTTTCCAAATTGTATTTATGAATCCACCTTTGAGATAACTACATCTCATGGAACTTCACAGCATAATCTTGTAGCAGATTTACCAATCCTCTATCTTTTTTATGAAGATGGAATACATACTTGTTATTTATATGATTTTAATAACGAATACATCGGACTTATGCATTTATTTAAAAAAAAAACACACAACACCATAGCATTTCAGGGCTAACGGGATAGTCTCATAAAATGGATAAATAGTAATTTATTATACAAGACGATAAAGTGAAATTTTATCGACGAGTGAATCGTTTAACGTCGAGACGAAGTCGAGACGTTAATGATTCAAGAGTAGATAGAACTGACTTTATCGTCGGGTATAATACAATATTTTTTTCTATAGCAAGAAATTTAACAATTTCAAAAGAAAAGACGGACAGTCAATCACATTTCAAAATGTCAGTAGCTAGATTGGGTTGCTACGATAATACGAAGCTGTCATATTTAATTTAAACAAAAGTTAGAGAATTAAATTACTTTTCTCCATGCCCATCTAGTAAGTTACACTTACTTTGACATATCCATTGCAGCTAAGCTGATTTTACTGTTTGTTTACTGGTTGTCATGACATTGGGGAAGTAAGTACCTACTCCCCAAGGGAAGTAAGTGAATTGCGTGTTATTACAGTAATTTTAGTTCTATAAGTGATCTGAACGGGTTTGAACTTAACTGATCCTAACCTATTTGAAATGTAAAAACTCGTTAAGAGAGGGGCGGAGCCCCAAGGCCCCCCTTGGAGATGGGCGGAGCCCCGGGGGCCCCCTTGGAGAGGGGCGATGTCCCGAGGGCCCCCTTGGAAAGGGGCGGAGCCTCGACAGCCCCCTTAGAGAGGGGCGGAGCCACGCGGGCTCCCTTGGAGAGGGGCGGAGCCCCGATGGCCCCCTTGGAGAGGGATGGAGCCCCGAGGGCCCCCTTGGAGAGGAGCGGAGCCCCGTGGCTTCCTTAGAGGGGGGCGGAGCCCCGAGTGCCCCTTTGGGGAGAGGCGAAGGCCCGAGGGCCCCCTTGGAGAGGGCGGTGCCCCGTAGGCCCCCTTGGAGAGGGGTGGAGCCCCGACGCCCCCTCGGTGAGGGGCGGAGCCCCGATGCCCCCCTTGGAGAGGGGCGGAGCCCCGATGGCCCCATTGGAGAAAGGTGGAGCCCCCAGGGCCCCCTTGGAGAGGGGAAGAGCACCAAGGGACCCCTTCGAGAGGGGCGGAGCCCCGGGGCCCAGCTTAGAGAGGGGCGGAGCCCCGAGGGCCCCCTTCTTTGATCAGGCGGCGGCAGGGGAAGGCAGGTGCAGGTTGTGTAACAGAACAGAATGGCCCAACGTAATAGGCCTAAAGATGGTGGTAAATTGAATAAGATATTTTATTCAAATGTTCGTTGGGCATGGAGAAAAATGTTATAAGCATGCTCGGGAAGTAACTATCTATAACCAGTCTCGAACTTTGCCAGCCCGAGCGAGCGAGGGCTGGCAAACTTGTTCTCGACTGGTAAAAGCTACTTACTTCCCTTGATGCTTAAATAACTATTATCTATCATTGATGTTAAAGTTCTACTTTATCTACCCTTGCTGTTAAAGTAACGCTTGACCTTTTGTTTTGAGTTGATAAAAGCACACTTTTACATGTGCTATAGAAAAAATAAAAGTTCTGTATTTAACAAAATAACAAATATTAGACAGTGAACATTATTACCTAAAATGATGTGCAATGATGTGCACTTTTTACCGATCAAAAGAACGAATAAACAAGGAACGCCAATGACAAAAAATTATTAAAGTACAGGTCAGGTGTAAAAACGGGACAAAAAAGTGTCTCGTTAATATATTATGCGGAACGCGGGACAAAACTCTCTAAAACTGTCCCGAAAAACGGGACGTCTGGCAACCGCAGTGGTAATAGCCATGGATAGTTGCAATGTTTTTAAAATTTTCGGTCATTATCAACATTCAGTCAAAAAAATCTCTTAAGGTATTATCAGTAACGGTTTTAAACAGTGGCTGAATTATTTTAAACCAGCGGTAATTTACTACAGGTTTATTCAAAATTAAAAATGGCTATAACTTCCTTAAAGTTATTAGATTAGAAAATTGGTACCCTCGAGGACTCTCTAGCATTCCAAATTTCTGGTTTTGCTAAAAATAATTTCATTTCAATCTTGACTACTATGAAATTGAGAAAACTACGACGTAGTTCAGTGTTTCGCCGCTAGAAGGTCAACCTTTTTTAAATTCAAGTCGACTAATCTTGAAAATAAAGAAAGGTATTGAAATAATGTAGTAGAATGGTCAGTTAGGAACAACTTTCAAAAACTTTATTGTTTAGTTCGTGTGTTCATCTTCAATTGTTATACCTGAAACTGTTGATGTAAACTAGAAGAGTATCAAAGTAAAAATAATTTTCTGGATGTTAAAATTTTTCGAAGTGAAACATTTTACTCAAGCTGAACAAGCCGTAAAGATCACTCCTGGATGTTAAGACAAAGATGCCAAAAGGCCATCTATGTTTAAAAGTACCAAAGAATATAATTTGTTGTCTCTATCTCCCTCGTTCATTGATACTTCTTTATTTGCTATTGATCTAACAAAGAATCAAAATACAATTAAATTTTCATAATGCTAACATTTTGTCTAAATGCAAAATTTTGTTAAAGCTGGGCAACCCCTGAAAATTACACCAGAATTCTGAACGACGTCGGCAAAGGGTACCCATTTAGGTATGTTAAAGTACCAAGGAATGTAATCTGTTATCTCTTGTCACCGATTAAGCAATTACTTTAAAAAGTGAGCATTCGTTGCCTTTCTCTAGATATGGGGAGGAGGCGCATTAGCAAACCCGAGCTTTTTTTTATCGCCCACTGCCGTTAAAACCTTGTATAGGCGATTATTGTTTATTTCGTTTTTACAGCTTCTATTACTAATAGAAACTGTTAATGTAATTTAGAAGGGAGCCGAAATACAAATAAATTTTCTTAATGTCAAAATTCATCTAAGAATACCTGCTAAAGCTGGGTACACTCTGAATGTCACTCCGGGATCCCGGAGAAAGTTGCCAACGGGCCATCAATTTTTGTTGTTCTTACCAAGGAACGTAATCTGTTGTCTTATATTATCAAATAAATAATTGTCTTAATAAATGACGTGAGATTGTGCATCGTTTGACTCCATCCAGACATGTGAGAGACTAGCGTTAGCGCATACCGGGCTTTCTAATAATAAGACAGATATCTATAGCCCACTCTCTTTATATCAGTGTAGTGTTTATTTCGTATCTGCATGTTCCATTATTACTACCATAGGAAAGCTTTCTTTAAGTTCCGAAGAATTATAATGTGGCTTCCCTTATTAATTACTTATAAACTTTTTAATTAAACCTTAAAAATAGTTTCCAACGGTATTAGCCGATATTGAGTGTATATTTTGTGACCGAGGTCGATTAGGTCGTCACTAATAAATTATTAGAGTTAGTTATATGTAACGTCGGCCATATTGTGTACAACATTTTCGTAATATCTTACTAAAAGTGTCCAATTTTAAGATACGCGATTTTAATACAAATCTATATAAATAAAATCAATTTCCGCATGTATGGTACACCATCACTTGAGACCGGCTCTACCGATTTGGCTCATTTTTTTTGTTGTGTTTGTAATTGTCAGAACAAGGTTTGTATGAAAGAAAATTTTGGGAAAATCCACCGGAAAAGTCGGAAAATTCGGAAAATAGAAAAGATAATTTTGCATGGTATTTTTATATTGGATTTCGTATGCTTTAGTTTCTGAATGGCTTTTCAAAAAGAAAAATGGAAAAATGGGAGTGAAAAAAATTAGAAAAAAAAAATTTTCAGAATGGGAAAACCGGAATAGAATAATGGAAAACTTATGTTCCCAATTGAGCTCCGACAATTCACATGATTTTTTATTCATTTTGATCAAAATCGTCCCTCGAAAACATTAGAGTCTCGATATGAACATATGGCGTCACTGTGTGACGTTCAATTTGACAGTTCTGCTGTGAATTTCATCATTCTATGATAAGATTTCGTAACAACAACACGTTCCGCATTGGAAATTGATATTTTGCTAAAAATAATTGAATTCAAAGCGATACTTCAGTGTGTAATTTCAGTTCGTGGTTTATTTATTTGGAAAAAATGCCATCAGTGAGGCATCGAAATATCGGTCGACGTACGCGCACATCAAGCCAACGACATGATCGTCAGAAATTGTCACTAACCTTCTGAATGTTTATTTCTTGTACCTGAATGCTCTACCTCAGCACCTAACTGGACATATTCTAGTCAGCAAACGTCTGGTTGTTCCCGACCAATTCTAAAGCTCGTTATAGCTCTTTGGAAACTCTATTACTTGAATAGGCAGTTCTACAGCATACCACAACACTCACTTTCACTGGTTTTACTGGCGTCGTAGTATTCTAATATTTACAATTGTAATTTACTACCTTAAATGAAGTCAAATAATCTTGAATTATGTACTTAAATAATATTTGTGACTTGAAGTCAGATTTGATCATAGATAATGCTTTATTACTACTACGTATCAAATCAACAATTATTATGTTCTCACAATTAATGGGAATTTAACCTTTAACGTGACTATTTCTCGTAGATTCTGAATTCAAGTTATTTAGTTATACATAAAAATAAACAACCTTGTAATTGCCCTTAATATTCCACTAGTTAAACATACAACTGTTGTATCACATGATATCAATTAGATATCTGGATATAAATATTTAAATTAAATGTATCATACATCCTGTATGCTGCATTACATATATTTCTTATTGTCGCCGACAAGGTTATGCAACCCATAATTCAATTATACTAGTCAACTTGATAATATTTTTAACATTTAATTTTATGAATTAAAGATCCTAACGTAGGATCAGTTTGACAGTGTCCACTTGCACTTAATTTCCATACCTCATAATTTTATGCAATGTCTTCAAGCGACTGTAAGTCTCGAAATAGTCATAAAATATAATTTAGTTTTGTTTCATACCTTTATAATTAACAAGGCGTAGCCGCGGTTTCTAACACGGCAAGGGCCATAACGCTGGTTACGCATGAGGTGCATACAACATTTTATGCACCGGCTGGAATATTCCCAATTAAAACCAAATTTACAATTTTCATACAGTTTGACAACCTACTATGTCACTGCTAGTCACACTGACAAACTAACAGCCCGCTTAGTGTGGTTTAGGGAGCCGTAAAGTACTTTAAGGTCCAATTCCGTCCGGTCTTACATAAAATAACGTAACTTCAAGACAGGTATTTTGTAATTGCTTTTGTGGATTGCATCTTTAAAAAGAAAGTTGTAGAATCTAGGTTTCATTAGAAATTAAAAACAGAATATATATGGTTTTTCTCTAGTATGGGTAAAAGTCTCTTTAACACAAGTTTTTCTCGTATTTTGAATAATAGAGATAAAAGAATAATATGTTATATGAAGTTATTTCATTTGTGTAGCTTTTCGTTGATTAGGAGAATATGCTAGTTTCAAAATGGGATTGAATATCTTCAGAATACATTTTTGACACTTTTCAGTTGTTTTTGCCACATTGGAATAATTTTTTTTAATAACTCTTTTCACTACCTTAACTTAAAAATTCTGAATAAATGGAGCCATAAATATGTTGATATTTCTTCTTTCTCTTCAGCATTTTGTGTTATCATGATACTCGTAGGTCATAAATATTTTCGATAGGTGTTCTTCAAAAGCATTTGATTTTTCTCTGTCATTCATGCACTATTTTCCGTCGTTGCAAGTTGTACTCAGCCAACAGCCGTTAGGCCAATTATAGGCGTCGCTGGATTTTCTTAGTGGCTTTCCATAGTACATAGTCACCAGCTTCGGTAGCTGATAAACGGCCTAGATAATCTTGAATTATTCGATTCTTGATTTTGAAAAGTATTGCCTTTAGTTCTTTATTGGCCTCATTAAGTTGTCGTTTGTCTCTGGTGTTCTTACCATCTTCTTGCTCACACAGTTTACGTTTATTTGTAATTAATTCCTTTACAACTACAAGACAATTTTCTGTTATGTCTGGTTCACTGTGTATCAAAATTACTTTCCAATCTGCATTTTGAATAGCTTGGGTCGGATGCCTACTGCATCATCTCTTTGCTCTTCTGTTTTTAGAGGAATTCCTAAATTAACGAATCCAGTTTTGCTTTGCCCTTTAGTATCATCGGTGATAGTCGGTACTTCTCACCCTTTAAAGCGTGGCCTAAATAAGTGATTTTTCGACACTATATGGTGATCAGTAACTGTTCGGCTTCAGCTCTTCGTAGCACTGCTTGGCCTGTCTATGGGATGCAAATGACTTTGCTGTGTTATATACGTTAATTATGGAAGCGGAGTAGACGTAACAATACGTACCAAGCAGGAGTTGTGTTCATAATCCTTAAATTTAAGGCTTTGCAGATGCATCAACAAATTAAACAAACATGTTCACTTAATCTCTCTTAATTTTTAGAAATATTACACTAACGATTAGAAATACAATTATCCAAACACTAATAGAGACGTAACCTATGTACACAGACTGAACGGTGAAACCCCAATTTCTCTGCAAGATATTCCTCAAGCTCTGCGTAGCTTGCGTTAGAGGAAATATCGTTGAAAATGGTCGCAGCAAGGGATGCATAGCCTCGATGGGCCAAATAATGCCACACATCATTAGCATCGGGATGAAGCTGCCAATGGACATTAGATTTGAGGCGAGGTCAGTGTTACAAATGCAGGAAATAAGTAACCCTGAAACAGTTACATGTATACCTCTTATTAGACACGTCTTTGTGAAAACTGTTACAAACCATAGCACATCCCGCAAAATCCAGTTAGCATCATTAGAATTATTACTAGCACTAGCGATCCTTTTAGAGTCATTTCAAAGATGCCAAAAGTACAGATTATAGCTAAAGCAGACTGAGCCGCCATTATGAAGAATTCGCATATGATGTGCGCTGTCAGAAGCTCTACTTCGTTGACGCCGATTACGAAAGCTCTCTCCAAGCTGCCTTCGTTTCGTTCAATTAGCATTGCACCCGCAGTCAGCGCCAGTGCCACAAAAAATTCAATACTGAAATAAAACGAATCATAGCCTGATATAGATAATTGATTAAATTTTTAAATTAAACATAGTCAACTCACTGAAGCTTTTACTAACAAAACCTCTGTTAACCGAAATAAAAAGAACAGATCTCATTACTATGTTATTTTGTTCGCATAGAATTTTATGCGTACGCCTATGTTCTCGCCCTGAGAGTGGAAGAAACGCCGCGTGAAGGGAGCGCTCGCCGATGTTCGAGTTGGGAACGGTCCGGGAAAACAAGTCAGCAACTTGATGTAAAGATTCGTGACGCGTGAAGAAGCCGAACGCTTTCGTGAAGTTGCGTGATCGCGTAAAGCGTCCTCGAAACCTTGTTGAGGTAAAAATAGCGTTCGATGCTTTCGTCGGATTAAATCTCGCATTCGCAGCGCCTAAAAACTGCTCAGATCCGTTGATCGTCTCAGACATCGCTGCCAATCGATATTATGACGCTGCATGACGTTTATTTATGTTTATTTAGTGCACGTGTATATTACCTATTTTAATATTTAAGATTACACACATACCATTGTGGTTATGCCTCCCTACAATAAGAGAAGGCCACGAATCTTGTTGACAATACCGGTTGGATTGTTACCAGCCTAATAGGTTTTGTCATTAATAGCTTGTAATTCCGTGACATTATCGTTAGGGCCATTTCCAGTACAACCGTTTCCTGTGTAGAGTATGAGTTTAATATTTTTGTAATTAGCACACTCTGTGTTTAAATGAATTTATAAAACGGCATGCAGATGACTAAATACATTAAGCGTTTATAGGTTGAAGCAAAGTGGCTACGCAGCTACCCAATTCCAACTATGAGGTCTTTCACTTCTGGAATAGAGCAAGAATTTATAGTCCGGTAGGGCCCGTTAACTTATTATTATTGACTTTCTACGTCCCTCCCAAATATAGTTTTACAGAATCACTTATGCTTATGAGATTGGGCTCCCGTCTGTGTTACATTTCAGTTAGCTGTGCTCTTTTCGCATGTTAACGGATAGCAATTATCGTTTTACCCGTAACACCATTTCGGATAAGTAAAATTCAGTTCATTGGAGTCATGGACGAAGAGATCGTAAAAACAATACATGATAATGCTTTTCGCTAAGCTCCATAACCTCTTGGTCCAACGGTTGTGCCAAAATCATGACGTCAGCACTTTTTAAATATTCGGGGTTTTCCCTAAGCCCTTCTACCGTTGCCCACACCTCATGGAACCGCTTTTGCATTACATCAGGGGGGTGCGGGCTTCACTTAAGCTATCATGCCTTAACCAAGTAAAAACCGGAGCGCCCGTCGAACTCTTTTCCGAGCGCTCGAGTTTTCACTGTGACTTCGAATACAAGCGGCGGGTACTCTCGCCCATCGAGGTCCCAAATTTGCGGTCAACAGACGTTCGGTTAACGGAGGTATTACTGTATATATTTTAAATTCAATGCACGAAGATAATTTATTAAAAATACTAACGAGAGCAATATACCAGGAATTGCAAAGTCAGCAAAATTGGGATGTATCGTTCCATAGACTGGAGTCTCCCACTGGAATTAAATATGAGTATTTCTTGCTTGCAGACAAAATAATATGAATTATTCGGTTTAAAAAGGTAGCTTTGTTTGACTCGCAATTTTTGCTACGGTGCGCCTCGCCTCGCAAATGCAAACATAATTGCTTATCAAATAAAGTGCCACTTTTAATCCTCAAAACAATATAAATTTTTTTCCTTATTTAGTCTAAATTGCGATCATAGAAATACGTTTAATTATTTAGAAGGTTTTTAAATTAATAACTAATTAGGAACACATAGAGCAAAATTCAGATATCTTGAGGAAAATTTTAGTGGAATAAAATCATTTATTGTACACAATTGAAAACTCTTTTATTGCCAACATGCAACATATTCACGAACTGCTACAAGAAAATTGACGCGTAATTAATATCGACAACTTATTTTTAAGACATTATGTAACTTCTGTTTCCGCCACAAAAACTGAAATTTTACTGCTCTGTTTCAGCTAGTTGTTGTATATTAGGATTAAGAAAATTTTTCTGTAGATACATAACAATTATTCTGCTTGTATGCTAATTAAAACACTAAAAACGTTATTTACGTCGCTACTCAAACAACTAAATAGCATGTGTCGTAACCTACTGAACGAGTTCTTACAACTAATCTTTGCTATGAAAAGTTGATGCGCCGTTCTTAAATAATTGCTTGTCAGCAATTCGAACTAAATATTTGGGTGACGAAGATTTAATTAGCGTCACCATGGAGACTTTTTTGCAATATTTCTAAAAACCTATTTAGCTCCTATTATATATACCGAGTGATTTTGACTTATTTAGAAAATTGTGCTTTTCGAAATTGTCAAAATACATATAAACGCGGACCAAACCTAAATGCCTTAAAACTCGTCTGGCTTCCAGATCATCCAAACTGATTAAATAGCTTAAGCATCGAATGGATTAAGATCAATGAAGTTACTGGTTTTGTTACTTCAACACAGCTTGTTCTAGCTTCTCTGCATTGCTCGGCAATGTTATATAATCTAATTTGCATTGGTAATAGTGATTCGAAGTAGCTATGTTTACTGCAAAAAGGGCAAAATAAAGAACTTGAATTGTGACAATGACGAATTCTGAAATATAGGTAATCTCTCCACAGCGGAGACATCAAAAGATCCAAAATCTTCGTCACAGATTAAATTCCGAAATTAATAACTGTTATATTGTCTATACACATTATAAATATTAACGATACAAGTTTAATTATGCGCATCCTAACGACACGAGTTTGATTGCCAAAATGAGTCTAGTTAAGTGCCATAAGCAAACGTGTATTGTTCGATATTTTATCTTCATCGATAAATTTTGGTTCAATATATTTTTTTATATAAAAAGAGTGTGGTAATATCAATTACCGCACGGTAATGCGGTAATGGAGCTCGTAACGATACTAACATTAATTCAGTTAATAGTCTATAACAACACCGATGAAGATAAAATCTTTAAATGCACAATTCACTTCATAGTGCATTAAAGTAAACACAACAGTTACCAGTCGGCCATGTTTTTTTAGCTATTCAGATATAGTTATTTTCCGTTAATCGTTTAATTATATGTCTTTCATTTATGTATATGGAATCGTCTATTGATGACCCCTTTTATTAATGAACGATTTTAAAAAAGCTGCTTATGTTGGTGCACTGTAAGTCTATGTCAATTGTGAGGTTACGAAGTTAGGTTTTTTTAATTTTTTTAATTTTTGTACTCAGCTAACAGCCGTTAGGCCAATTATAGGCGTCGCTGTACATTTTTATTTCCAACCCCACTAACGACTGTCATGATGTTATTATGACATCCGGGACCAACTATTTTCGTGGCAGCCGTACCATGAGGCGCCGAGAGAATCAGCCGTGAAACTCCCATCCAAGTTTTGACCAGAAAGAGAGTTTTGCGTCAGTTTGTGTCAAAACTGACGCAAAACCTAACTTGCTAACCTAGAATTTGACATAGACTTACAGTGCCACCAACATAAACAGTGGGAACCTAAGAAAGGAAATCACAGTCATTTATGGTCACCCGGTACCATTAATGTCAAAACTTTAAGTGTCAAATATTTTTCATGGGATAAAATTTGATTTTCTTCAAATTTTTTTTAAAATGTCTTGATTATTAATCGCTCTCATTAACATACTTGTTTGTTAGATAGCTATGTATAAATTATTAATCGCCAATTAACATACGAGTTAGTTGCAATATTTTTCCGTTGATCGTATATTATTAATTTGAAGAAAATCTAATTTAATTCCATGAAAAGAATTTGACACTTAAAGTTTTGACATTAATGGTACAAAGTGACCATTAATGATTGTGATTTTTTTTGTTAGGTTGGCACTGTTTATGTTGGTGGCACTGTAAGTATATGTCAAATTCGATGTTAGTAGGTTAGGTTCTCCATCAGTTTTGACACAAACTGACCCAAAACCTAACTTCGAATTTGACATAGACTTACAGTGCCACCAACATAAACGGCTTTTTAAAAATCGGTTATTAATAAAAAATCTTCATTAATAAGAGTCCTTAATAGACGATTCACTATACATTAATGAAAGCCATAAATAAACGATCATCGGATAAACTAATTAAATGTCCATAATCTAAGGCCAAATAGAGCAAAGTAAATTTGAAGCAAGCCTAAGGTCATCCTGGGCACATAGTCAATAGGAGTTGAGAGTTACAAGTAAAAAAATAATCAATAATTAGAAGGCGTTTGAAACAAGTTCAGTGTTCGGTCCTAATAAATCTCTTAAAAATCCCTTAAAAAACATTTCTTTTACCTCTTCTACTTAAACGTCTCAAATTTTAGATTTTTTATTTTCTCTAGTTATAGTATTTTACATTACAAGCCAGGTAAAACAGTTTTTACTGGCGATAGGATTGGGATGACTGGCGAGCCGTTAGGCGAGCCTGTCATATCCTTGAGCCAGTAAAAATGGTTACCTGGCGTGTATTGTTGAATATTTTATTTGTTCCTCACTTGTAAATAATTAGAAATTTACCGTTTATTCAAAATGTCAAACTGACAAGCAACTAAATTCACCAATATCACACATATTAAGGAAGACAACTCTGGCTTTGCACGCTATCATTTATCTATGAGCACGCTTGTAAAATATAACTGGCTAGCCAGTAAAAAATTTACTGGCTAGCCAGTTATGAAACATTTTCAAGGTGAATACAGTGACTTGATAAATTGATGTTTACAAGTGAGGAACAAATAAAATAGTATTTAACATTACAAGCCAGATAAAACAGGTTTAACTGGCGATAGGATTGGGATGACTGGCGAGCCGTTAGGCGAGCCTGTCATATCCTTGAGCCAGTAAAAATGGTTACCTGGCGTGTATTGTTGAACGTTTTATTTGTTCCTCACTTGTAAATAACTGGCTAGCCAGTAAAAATTTACTGGCTAGCCAGTTAAGAAACATTTTCAAGGTGAATACAGTGACTTGATAAATTGATGTTTACAAGTGAGGAACAAATAAAAGCTTTATTTGGTTCTAAGTTTAGTTGCACAAGCAATTGCAACTGCAAAACTACTCGATGCAAATACATAAACCTTGAAATAGTGAACTATGATGGTAGATGTAAAGTAAGAAGAATATTTAACTTAGATTTTGAGATGCTTAAAACTGTATATCCTTTAGTTCTAGGAATTAGCTAAATATTACAACGGACATGCGTCCAGGAGTAGTAGCAGTACTAAAAAAGCAGAAGAAGAAGCTAAGTATTATTACTTGTAACATGAAGAAAATAAAAAAAATGTGCGGTTGTTTTACAACCCAACTTAAAAATGAACTCGACGAGTTAAGATCTTGGTCGCATGAAATATATTGAAATGGACTGCTCTATAATTGTCTTTTATATAAGTTAGGGCAAATCCAAATACACAATTCACTGTTTAATATTTTACTGTGTTCGAACTCTGCCTGTCATTAAATTACTAGGCTGGTTAAAATATGAAATGTACTGATTTAGTGCACAAAATATATTTTATTCAACTGCAATTAAATAGAAAAACGCTAGCTCTCAGTAGAATACAAGCTCTTTAATCTCAGGGTGAGTTAACGAAGTCGACGGTATGTTAAAATTGATCTGAAATGGTACTACACACAGTCAGTAGTTCAAATCCGCGATCGCTCAAGATCCACAAATCTGTCAAATCACAAATCGGTTGACTAGTGCAAACAGCGGTTCATTGAAAGTTAAAATACTCCTGAAATATAAGAATTTACAAGGTAATTATTTAAAAATTCGCGCTTGGCGACAAATAACAACTTTTGTGTCTAGCAGTTACGTAGTTCGTGACGTCGGACAGACGCCGTCCAAATTTTGGCAATTGTTTCTGGTCGCTTCCTACACAGCTTCAACTTCCGCCAAATCACGGATTTTACTGACGCCGGGCTAATTACTTAAAATGCGGCTTAGCCAGAGCCTTGGTAAGGATATCCTCTTCTTTAACAAGGTTTGAAGTCGTATGCATCTCGTTTTCCGGACGCTGACACTATTTTTTTTTTAGGCTAAATCGTACCTTATAAAAATACGTTGGACTCTCTTGGCTCCGATGCTCCTCTTGGCCGTAGTCGAAGTGCGCAAAATGGAGTTGATCGGCCCCGATTTCCTTGTAGATGGGATTATGAATTTGTATCTTTTTTTGTTGCCCAACTTGGTGAAAATACACCGACTTGTACACTGGCACTTGGGCAATAAACTGGTATACTTTTTATAGCTTGAAAAACACGTTTATTATCAAAATTGTATAAAAATATGGAGCACAAATTTCAACAAACAGTCAAGTAACTAATTTTCAATTGTTCTCTCCCGTTATTAAACAAAACGAATCTGGTTGCTATGAGACAATATTAACGGAAATTATGTTTTATAACTTAAAGTACAAAATGGAAATAAATTTGATTACATAATTCTATTTTACATTTTTCTTATAATTTAAGTTATTGTTTTTCTTACATCTAAAATTATTTCGGTAACGCTGCGCACACACACATTTAGTTTTAACCATTGCTCTGCTTTTGCACTAATTGTAATTTTAAATGCACTAATTTATTCGACTTCACCACTTCTCATTTGCTTCGTTCATGTCCTGCTTCCTGCTTCTCAAATTGCTCTTTTGCAATGTCCTGTTATTTGATTCTATCTTTCTTTACCTTTTAGATTCCTCACAAATTTCACTTTTATTGGCTTTTAATAAAAACCTACGTTTCTTTTAACCTGCACATAGCAAACCTTTTTTGTCTAATAATTTCTTTCGGTTCGGCTTTCTATTATGCACAAACTTGTTATTTTTATTTATTTAAAAGTCAACTTCCACTCCTGTGAAAACGAGCTGCGCCTTCTGCGTTCCTTACTCAATTATTTTATTATTTCTCGCATCTCATTATCAATGCATTTACTGTTTGAATTTTTAGTTTAACATTGTAGCTACATAAAACACCCCAACTCTGTGCTTATTGAATCGGTCCATTATGTTGCACGAGTCGTGGGATTAATACCATTACAATATCATCCCCGGCGACCCTGACATATAGAAAAGCACTTAAAGAATTCTTAAATCATGAAGAACTTCTCACCCTAAGATCTGGCAACGATATCTTTTGCACACATGTCCAAAATCGGAACCGGTTTTCAGACTATTACTCGTCCATATCCCAAACAACATAATGACAGTTACTCATTAAACTGAGTGAAACTAGCCTGCAATTATTTAAAAAATATCCAACTCCCATCCCGCCAAACACTAGACGTCGGTATATCACCCGGCCATGACCTCATGTCCAAGTCGGTTCTGCAACAGGAAAACCCTGGTATATCTAACTTGCTTAATGCAGAGATAAAAATGTGCTCACATATCTGGCAAACCTGAAAAAGGTAATAAAAATCGCATGAATAACAGATCTCCTGACAACTCCTAGTAACAGTTATCCGAATACGATTAATTGGAATGATCGACACACTCAACGTTTTGCCACCTTTCAAAATTGGTATATTCAACTTGCCATCAACTCCAAAGAGTTGGCGAGACAATTGCAACTGATTCTTGTTAGTTATAGCACTGACCTTCGATAAGGTAGAAGGAAAGGATTCAATGAAAAAGCTCCTAGACTGAAATATAAACAGTTACCTATTCTTCTTTTGTCGAGATAGAACATTCAGCTTCGCTGTGAATTCTTCGATCTTCAAAACAAAACCTTTACCTACCGGAGTTGCACGTAAGCAAGCATTGTATATCAGCGATTCTGTAATATTTCTACATGCGTTGGCCGCTCCAAAAATGCAAGCAACAATGGCAGTCGCTAATGATTCAGCAATGTTTACACAGAAGACTAATCTGGCAGAAGATTGTTTTACTATAGCATGCAAATGCCAAACATTTATATTGGTTGAGATACGGCAAATTCAATATTCAATAGCAAGATTTTTACTTTGAAAAGAGTAGCTAACCATTTTAATATTCACATCACTTGAATTAATATACCCTAAAACCTTAAAGAAGCTAAGGTAAGATACCTTGGATACGCGATTTATCTGGACTTACCACATCAACAAAGATGTAATGCAATGTAAAAACGGAATGGCATTGATCTATACTCCAATTAAGTGAAAAAAGAAAGACAAAACTCACTGATATGTATCTATCTTTAGTTTGGTGTAAATTGTCCAATAAATATATTTTCAAAGGATTTGTTGTTTGGGGAGCTTTTACATTGCCTAAACTGAATAACTTTGTATTTGCCGTACATACGTACGTATATGTATTTATATTTTTAAATTTCCATCAATGTTTTCTATTACAATCCTGCAGTAAGTTTTACTACAAACAGCTGACACTAACATCTCAATCCTGCCAGTGGCCACTACCATTCTGCAAACACGTGCAGTGCAGCAATGACTTTAACCCACAAAATATTATTCCTGTTAGAAAGAAATACAATTTCACAAATGTACTATTTACTTGCAAATTTAAAATTTCATAAAGGGCCAGAATAAAAAAATACACATTTTCATTATTCCAAATTGAGAAAATAAGGTAATCGCCCCCCCCCCCCTCGTCACAACTGCATCCCGCATCTTAAATAATACAATCGACCAGTAGAAAGTCTCCAAACAGCAGTTCACACAAATATTGACTTTAAGGTTTTTCTTATAATTATAACGTTTTCGCCATTTTGCATCCCCCAAATCCAACTGGCACGCAAAACTCCCATATCCCGAATATTGACCCCTCCAAACAGCGAATTTCAAACAAATATTGATTTTAAGGTTTTTTGGTAATTATATCTGTTCCCCATTTTGCAACCTCTAAATCCACCTGGGCTGCAAAATTCCGACATCCCGAATTTTCTTTAAAAATACAATCGACTAGTAGAAAGCCTCCAAACAGCGAATTTCATCAAATATATTAATTTTAAGGTTTTTCTGATAATTATAACGTTTTCCCCATTTTGAAACCCCTAAATCTACCTGAACCGCCAAATTCGCACATCACAAATTCTCTTAAAAAATATAATCGACCAATAGAAAGTCTCCGAGCAGCACATAACAGCGAATTTTACACAAATATTAATTTTAATTTTATTGATAATTATAACGTTTTCCCCATTTTGCAACCCCCAAATCCACCTGGTCCGCAAAATTCCCACATCCCGAATTTTCTTTAAAAATATAATCCACTAGTAGAAAATCTCCAAAATTCGCATTTCACAGAAATACTAATTTTATAATTCTTTCTACCTGTTACGCCTATGTAGAAATGCAGTCACTATGCCTTTCCACCTTGTTTAAGGACTTCCTAAACTTCTATATAGTCGTGGAATATTTTATACTGTTTTTTTAATGCCGCGAAAAAAGTTATGCAACCCATTAGCCAATTATACTAGTGAACTTGATACAATTTTTAAAATTGAATTTTATGAATCAATGATTCTAGGTATCATAAGCTCAGCCTAACAGTGTGAATTTGTCATTTACTTATCGTACCTCAAAGATTTATGGGATAAAAAAATGTCTGCAAGTGAATAAAGTGTTAAAATAGTAATAAAATATAACTTGTGTTTTCTTACGTTATAATTAGCGTTAATAGTTATTTTTGTATTAAGTACCCGAAATTAATGATTGTAGTGCGTGAGAATGTTACTTCTTTTGGCGAGGTGACAGCCGAGTCAAAAAAGTCATTCAAACGATCTAACAAATTTCGCGCTCGTAATACAAACAATATTTTTTTACAACTGCCAAACGAGAATATCAATATTATTTCGCGCCGTACTTCGCCAAAATTTTTGGCGCTCTAGTGCTCAAATGCCTTTTTTCACGTCGTCACTGGTAACGTAAATAAACATCCTATTTTTTACTACGTTAAAAAATGGCAAACTTCGCGCATTGATAGCGATACGCGAATTTCCCCGTTTTTTGACGGTTGTCGAAAAACAAATATATCACATGGATGGAACTGTCACATAAAATAACCTAACTTTATGACACTTATTTTTCATGCCTTCCTGGAACGCATTCGTTAAAAATTAAATTGTTGAATCTAGTTTACATTGGAAATAGTATTTTGAGTTGCATAACCTTGTCCGCGGCACTAAAAAATAGGGTACAAGTAGCCTTGTTGTCTCCATCTTACTTATTTGTTTTTCTTTTTGTCTGTTTTAATTGCATCATTCGGTGGTTTTACTCTTAGTTCTTCACTTATCTCAGCATTTGCTTTATTATTTGTTAGAACCCATGTTTTATTTCCATGCTGATATCGAGATTGTTTAAATGACGTATTTAGCTTATGTCTCGAAAATTCTCACATTCTGTCCAATAGCACTTTTTAAATATTAGAAATACTTACAGTAGTTAGTTCACGACATAGAAACAGCCCTTAAAATAAAACAAACAAAATAGTACGTGGGGGTTGAACTATAGGAAATGAAATGGAATAGAGGACGTAGTGCAAACATTTCTTAAATCACGGCGAAACCTTTTTTTATTGGCGTATCCTCTGGTTTTTAGTGTCTCAATGATCTCTTTTAAATACAAATTAACTTTTAAAATCAAACCAGGAAACAGTGATGGAAAAAGTTTCTAAAATATTGCTTTCACAAGTAGACTTGAAAAATAACATTGCTCAAAACATTGCTAGAAAACAAAGAGCACAAGAACGAATTATAATGGTCATTAGGGGCAATCTGGATTAGGCAACAAACTAAAATCTACAATGCAATAAAACGAGTTGAAGAACTTAAATTGAACTGGGCAGGTCATCTATTCCACAGAACAGACAATAAATGGACTAAAAGATTGACGGAGTTGAGAATCAGTATGGGACGTAGAAGCTGCCTGGGGCACAGTAAATGAGATAAACCAAAGATTGACACAAATCAAGCTAGATGGAAAGGACTTTTAAGCAGCGGATCCAGATGGGTGTGAGGACAATTTCTTCTGCTTTGTATTTCAAATTTAGTATCTTTCCTTTATAATGTAAGGCAAAATTAAAATTTTAGTTGTGTTTCCAAACTTTATTCCGTTTATTTCAAAGAGTAGCTTCTCTCAGCTTGTTTACGTTCGTCTAAATCTAAAATTAAGCTTTGTTCCCGTCTGGGTGGCGCAATCTGTCTTATGACGTTTTAAATTGCTTCTTGATACCAGCGAGTCGACTTTTGCCTTGCCTGTAATTTCCCTTTATAAGCGAAAACATACTTCATCATAACGATATATTTCGTATAACCCCCTAAGTTGAAGAGAGTGCGAATCATTAAGTAACGTTTGCGCATTTACATTTGGTTTTAGCATCTTAGCCCAGAGCATCAATCATCGTCCAGCACGGAGACCGTTTACAGGTGTTAGTTGTTGGTCCCAGGCGACGTCTTTGCCCCGCCGTGTAGTCGAAATTGAAGAAAGTAGTAAAGCTGTATTGTTGTTATCGTCAGACCCTGTGTTAAGTGGCGCGCTGGTGAATGCTTATCCAAGGGTTCTTTCTGTATCGTGGAGCAAGGCATCTTCGAACACGCTTCAAGCGGATCTTAAGTAAAAACCTCGTCTGTGTGCTAAACCTGGGGATATAATGCCGCTCATACCTGCTTGAATATCGCCCCTATGCAGTTTCCAGTAGTTTTCCCGTATTTCGTGGCAATAGCTTAATATAATTCATTGTTAAATATTTGTGTTGTTCATTAATGGATTGATGATGTTTGATATAAATTTTGTGTGTATTTCTCCGATGTACAGGGATTCAGACGGCTGTAAGGGAATGCAAGTAAGGTCAACTCGACTGCTGCGTTCGCCGCTCAGGCATTGGCAAGTTAGAATGGTGGGATATTTTCTTACACTTTCATAATGTTGTTTTCCTAATTTAGACAGAAAGTGGTGGCGCTTAGCAAATGACAATCGCATCTCGTTTACCGGATCGCAGCCTTAATTTAAGGTCGTAAAGAATCCCGTCTTCTCACTGACCTTTTTAGCCGGAAGCCCTTGGTACGGCCCATCGTAACGGAATTGGGGCAATCGATATAAGAATTTCCCGATTTTGTAGTTTTTATGTGGTAACAAACTGGCGGCTTTGTATTAAAGAACTTTTTATGCTGTAACTACTACGTACTTCCGAAATTAAATTTTAACTGTTTAGGCACCCTAACATGTTTTTGTGGATATTGTAGCAATTCATTTTGTTTGCACTAATCAACTGTTGTAGATACTCTGTTGTATTGTGTAAAAGCTTATTTTGTTGTAGGTTTAAAGTATACTTATTTGTACAAATTAACCTTTTATTGTTTGAAGACATCTTTTTATTGTATGAATTAGTGATGGGCTTATTCGAATGAAAAATATCCGGTTATCCGGTTATTGAAATAACCTCTGTAACTCGGTTTCTTTCCAAGTATTCGAATGAAAAATAACCTCTTCGTGATACGTACTACGTGCCGTATCTCAGCGACCTGCGAGTGATCGAAATTCTGTAAATAATACGTCATTCATAACCATAAACAAGGCAGATTGTACTGATTGACCCAAGTGAGGCTCGCGGCTGTTTGTTGATGATATTAACACATTTGAGACTCCCAGTCGACCAGTTAAATTTATGGGGCCGTTCCTATTAAAGATAACGCTCTGCTGAGTATGAGATTTGCCGAAGCTGTGTTGGTATTAATTTATAACGGCCTAAATGTTTGCTTCGAAACGCGGTTGATTATGCCTAATAAGGGATAAAGAGAAAGCGAAATAAGATTTTCCAATATCGTAAGAGATTTGTATTTAATTTTTAATAACGGAGCAGTCGATGCCCATCCGTCGTCATATGATATGAACGTGAAACAAGAAGTGGATTTTGATGTTTAAAATTTTAAGTGTGGGTCCTTAGAGCCGCGGAAGGCTGAACGTAGATAAATTATGGATTCTAAAATATATATCGGTATGATGTGCAAGCGAAAAGGGAAGGGTGGCTACTAGAGAATTTTAGGAACTAAAAATAGATTCAATAGATACTTTGTATTCGCATATTTATAATTTCTTTATGATTAGTATTGATATAGCTATTCTCAATGGTTTACACTCCTTAGAAATCAAATAAAAATCATTTATACAATTATTATAATTAATGATTAACTGAGTTCCTCTGCTATCTGCAAGTTACGATGCCGATGCAGATGACGGTATTATTCAAATAATCATTCGGTTATTAATATCATTCGAATGCAAATAATTCGGTTATGAAAATTGTCCGGTTATGCCCATCACTAGTATGAATATAATTTAAATCGCTACTTCTCTGAAAATAAATGGGTATTTTTTTAATTAGCCAGTGCAAAGCGAAACAAATAACTACAAAACTAGTAAGAGCAAATTAAGAGATAATATTTCTACGTGCATGACGTGGTACTGCGCAGGCATTTGTCTAATTCTTCGGTTTTTAGTTCAAGCCATTCTCCGTACGAGTACAACTCTGTTGGTCACAGGTACTAGTTGTACTATACAGGCAAATGCTTTAGGCAACCTGGGACAAGACTAGCCCACGAAGAAGGTCGGGTGGTTGGCAAAAACGCTAGAACTTGGATATGGAACTTAACGTACGAAGATGGCAAGTTAAAACTCAATCGGTCATTGGAGTCCGACGGGACTTACTTAGCGGCAACGGCAACCCCCAAGGGATATAAACGGCTTAGAAGTTGTAAATACCCGGCGACACGCCGACGAGCCTACACGGCAACCAATAAAATATCACTTGCACCATTATTGCATCACGTAAAACTATGCTATTGCCCCATTGATACACGTCTGGCCTTCTTGCCTGTTTTTAGCCCTCTCAAAGAGAAACCTTCTAAAATCATCAGTCACGATAAGAAATTAATGAAAATAAAATTTCCAGTTGCACCCATAGTGAAAGCGTTTTCTGGATTTAGATTCCCAGGTAGAAGGTTGTTTGCTCGAGTAAAATATGACTAAGCTTACACAATGATGCTTTAGTTAGGAAAGCTTTTATTCATTCCAAAGATTATCAACCATGAATGATCTCGTCTGCAGCCAAGTGAAATATATTTCACTCTTTATTATAGTAGGCTATAAATTATAAATCGGTATAACTAAGTAATAAATATCAGGAATTCTCCTTAGGGATTATGTTAAAAGGTATAGCTATGTTTATTAAGCCACCCTTGGTGCCCTCAAACGGGTTCACTGAAAGGGGCGGCTGTAATAGTATTTTATTTGTTCCTCACTTGTAAACATCAATTTATCAAGTAACTGTATTAATCAAGAAAGTATATTTTAACAAGTTACTAACTTGTAAAATCTTTACAAGTTAACTGTTAGTTTTACAAGCGTGCTCATAGATAAATGATAGCGTGCAAAGCCAGAGTTGTCTTCCTTAGTATGTGTCATATTGATGAATTTAGTTGCTTGTCAGTTGGACATTTTGAATAAATGGTAAATTTCTAGTTATTTACAAGTGAGAAACAAATAAAATATTCAACAATACACGCAAGGTAACAGGTTTTACTGGCTCCAAAAGGTAACTGGCTCGCCTGCGGCTTGCCAGTCATATCCTTCTATTCGCCAGTAAAAACCCTCTTACCAAGCTAGCAATGTTATAGTAGTTAATAGAGAAGGTGACTGGCTCGTCTGCGGCTCGCCAGTCATATCCTTCTATTCGCCAGTAAAAACCCTCTTACCAAGCTAGTAATGTTATAGTATTTAACATTACTAGCTTGGTAATAGGGGTTTTACTGGCGAATAGAAGGATATGTCTGGCGAGCCGCAGGCGAGCCAGTCACTTTCTTGAACCAGTAAAACCTGTAACCTTGCGTGTATTGTTGAATATTTTATTTGATTCTCACTTGTAAATAACTAGAAATTTACCATTTATTCAAAATGTTAAACTGACAAGCAACTAAATTCATCAATATGACACATTCTAAGAAAGACAACTCTAGCTTTGCACGCTATCATTTATCTATGAGCTGAGCACGCTTGTAAAACTGACAGTTAACTTGTAAAGATTTTACAAGTTAGTAACTTGTTAAAATATACTTTCTTGATTAATACAGTGACTTGATAAATTAACGTTTACAAGTAAGGAACAAATAAATTAGTTTTCAGTAGCTAGCAGGATCAAAAGTGATTACTCATTTATAGATAATTTTAAACTGGGCAATCCAGTATACCGTCTAAAGCTTAATATGTTAAACGAATGTGTAGTTAACATTGTATTGCTTGGGAAATATCAAAATTGTTGCCCACGTCATAAAGGTAGCTGCACTTTCAACAACAGCACGTAAGCTAGTCCTCTTAATCCAGTTGGCGATCATCGTTTTCAAACCCTGCATCGTTTTGTTGCAGGTTTGGCCTACTTTGAAGTAATAAACAGTCTGAAGGTTCAGCCAGGTTATTTACTATTTGAGCTAGTAAACATAATCTTGCATTAAAATATCTTTGAAAGTTGTGCTATAAAGTTGACCGTAAGTGATTTTTATATATTTTAATAACATTCGTAGGGAAGTGCAAAACTGGGGATGCTTATTATTATTATTTTGCATTATAATATGCACTCCTCTCCGTGCATGCTCGTTTTGCTTATAAATATGCATATTTTGAGTAATATTGATACTCATTTTTTACTATACTAAAGTATAGAATTAAAATATTTGTTAGAGGAAGAGTACTATAAGAATATGTTTATGAAAAATGTGGATATGAATTTTTGCAAGTATGTTCGTAAGTGTAATAATATACAGCTAATGGATATTATAATTGGCTTTTTTTCAAGAATCCAGTTTTAAGCCTCCAATTTTAATTATGGAAAAATATTTAGGAATGCGATATTTTTCCAATTTATTATAATATTTATATAAATTTTTATTGAAGGTCGAATATTGTATCGTCTTATGTTTGTGTTTAATATCAGCCTCGAAAGTTGTTTACCTTTATTCGTTTGTTTTGGTATTTTACCTAAAAAATATTACGTTTAGGGAATAACCAGGTAGTCACGAAGTTGATCTAAATATTTTGGAGAATTTAAGTTGTTTTTGCATTTTTCTTTATGTTATGTTTGTTTTCAATGTGTCGGTATACAGGGTGCTGGTTTTTCTATGCTTGTTAAGGAATGAGTTAAATTCGAGCAAAGTTGCGTCTTTAGTTGTAAAGATTTTTACTCTTGTAATAATTTTAGTGCCAGTGCAAGTGATAAACGGGTAACCTGGCGGTCACAGTTTTAAATTTCAAAGTGATTTCAAACTTGACTAATTCATTAAACTTTTGGAGTCCTTGCGAAGGGGTGGACAACTAAAGTCTAGCATGGAATTATTAGAGTATCCAAAACTTATTTGTAAGGTCAAAGATTTTATTTAGAAATTAAAAATGACGACATTGAAACGGGCGACTTTGTACCGGGTGCGCAAATGTTGATATTTTTGAGAATCTCAATTATTATGCGATATGTGGAAAAATTAACCTTCTATCCTCGATCTATTTTTTTTTTAGAAAAGCTTAATCTCAGCCAAAATGGTTACCGTCAAAAATTCGACTGTTTTACTTTTAGTTTTGTGGCTATATCTCACTTATTTATAAAAATAGGGAACAGTAATATTTACGTTTCGGCATTTTTTTGGTACTTATTTAGTGGCGTAGTCAGTTTTCCAAAAAAGTTTAACCAGAAAATTTTATTCTTGATGAAAGTTTCTGCATCATCTCAAACTAACAATGCACTTGCCAAAATTTAAATATCTTATTTAGTATACGGGGGAGGTTCATATAAATGTGAAATTGGTTCAATAATAAAGTACTCATATTTTTAAAATAGACAATAATGTTATTTGAAGAAGTTGTTTAGAATTGAAAGCAGGTGTCAAATATGAAGTCATAGCTACCTGCTCTGAAAAAAAATATTCACTGGTTTCTCCTACTTTTTCTTACTACCCTATGTATTACCAAATGAGATACTTCAAAGTTAACTCATCAACGAAAACGGTAAAGGTGTACTGTTTAACTTGAGTTTTCCTCACTTAGCAACCAGGATATTACGTGATTCGAAATTAGTGCTAAAAAATCCCATTTTGTGTCAAAAACAGTTATCTTAAAAAAATAATAACAAACGATTCAAACATAAATAACAATTTAGATTAATTATAATTTTTTAATAGAACTGTTATACCAAATATTTCCAATTAACATTTTTCTGTATTTTGAAAAAGAGGGTACCGTCAAACGGAGTAAAATTGATAGGTTTTTTTAGTAATTTGTGAATTATCCCAAAACTAAACTTAGTTTTGTATAAAAAAAAACATCCAGGCTTGTAACAAATTTAAAATAATTGTCGATTTACTCCAAAATAATAATAATCTCATTATCAAGGTTATGCTCTAATTGAGGTGACTTTGAAAGGTACTTTTTTTACATTAAATCCAATTCTTCGGCTCTAAGAGTTATCAATGTCACCAAATTTGCCTCATTCTCAATATATTTTTTAGCAATCTTAGGCGCGCTTGGAGTGACTTTGATAACACAGGTCTGCGACCAAATTTTGTTCTTTAAAATAATGGGTGATTCTTATGTATTTTGGTGCGCTGAGTTCGGAAATGCCCTCAGTTTTTTCCCAGCACGTAAGCATTTTCCGCAAAATGCATTTCTCTGCGGGATTGCCTACCTTAAGGCGTATATTTATGAATATGCCGAAAAAAGTTGTTTTTCCTGTTCGGCTTCATAGTTTTATATTAGAAACTATGAAATATGATAAAAATTAGTATATTTAACAGTATTAGTCAGCGTATGTATCATGGAAACCCATTACCTTAATAGTATGCAATTAAGGTTTATCGCTTTTCTTCGGTGTTTTCAGATTCCAATGTTACTGTAATAAATGTTTTTGTTATTAAAAGTACATAAATAAATAGGAGAAATTCTTTCTGGTAATTAGCGTAATTGTGGTGAACATTATTGACAAATGAAACCCGGATTTTCCCATTGCCCTTGTATTAAAAAAACAATCTCGAAGTATTACGGAGTTTATTAAAAAAGTGTACTTTGCCTATTTTGGTGTGAAGATCGGAGATCAAAAAAAATCTTGGGCCCCTCATGGAGTGTGTTCAGGCTGTGTTGAAGGACTTCGCATGTGGTCTAAAGGAAAGGTGAAATCTTTTCGTTTTGGGGTGCCTATGATTTGGAGAGAGCCGAGAAACCACGGCGATGACTGCTACTCTTGTTCTTGCAACATACAAGGGTACAATGCCAAAAATAAAAAAGATATATGTTACCCAAACATGCAATCTGCACCTCGGCCTGTGCCTCATGGACCCGGTATTCCAGTACCAGTGCCCCCACACAATTTTGACGATTTGCCAGAATCATCAGAGAGCGAGTCAGAGCAGTTGGATGATGAGTTTCAAGTCGAAGACTGTGGACCCCAACAGTTTTCACAAGAAGAATTAAACGACCTCGTTTGTGATTTAGGGCTTTCTAAAGAGTCTGCTGAATTACTGGGCTCTAGACGTCAAGAAAAGAACTTGTTGAGATCTGGAACTTCATTCTCTTGGTACAGAAGCAGAGAAAAACAATTTGAGTCAAATTTTTCTCCAGATGGCGAACTTGTATATTGTTCTGGTGTTCCCAAGTTGATGTCAATGTTTAACATTCAACATGTGTCAGATGAATGGAGGCTTTTTATTGACTCCTCAAAAAGAAGTTTAAAAGCAGTTTTGCTACACAACGGCAATAAATACGCTTTTGTACCCATGGGGCACTCTGTGCATTTAAAAGAAAAGTATGACAACATGGCTTTTATCCTTGATAAATTGAAATATAAGGAGTTTGGATGGCCTATCTGTGGTGATCTCAAAGTCATCTCTATGGTGCTTGGACAACAAGGTGGCTATACGAAATTCCCCTGTTTCTTATGTGAGTGGGATAGCCGGGCAAAAGCACAGCACTGGAGCCAAAAAGTGTGGCCAACGAGAACTTTGAAGGTTGGAGAAAAAAATGTTCACTTTGAGTCTTTGGTTGATCCCAAAAAAGTGCTTTTACCCCCACTTCACATCAAGCTTGGACTGATGAAGCAGTTTGTCAAGGCATTGCCAAAAGATGGCGAAACGTTCAAATACCTTGAAAAGAAATTCCCGGGACTGTCTGAGGCAAAGTTAAAGGAGGGTGTTTTTGTTGGCCCGGACATTCGGAAACTAATGAAAGACAATCAGTTTGAAAAGGTGATGAAAAAAGCTGAGAAAGAGGCGTGGATATCATTTAAAGAAGTTGTGACTAAGTTTTTGGGGAACAATAAGGACCCGGATTATGAAGAAATTGTAAATAAAATGTTGAAATGTTTTAAAACCTTGGGGTGCTCCATGAGCTTGAAACTTCACTTTTTGAACTCCCATTTGAGTTATTTCCCAAAAAACCTTGGTGCGGTAAGTGAAGAGCAGGGCGAGAGGTTTCACCAAGACATCAAAGAAATGGAACGGAGGTATCAAGGACGATGAGATGTGAATATGGTGGGAGACTACTGTTGGATGCTTCATAGAGAACTTCCAAACATCCCACACAAACGGAAAAGCTATAAACGGAGTTTTGGGGGGAAAATATGTAGATATTATAAAGAATTATAAATCCTTATTGTATATACTACATATTATTTTTATCAAATTGTATTTAAAAATGTAAATAAACCACTAGTAATATTTTTTTTTATTTCAAAATGCATTTTTACCTATATGTACTGCGGGTTTTGCATAACTTTCTTTTTCATTTTGCGGAAAATCCCTACGTGCTGGCGAAAAACTGAGGTCATATTTGGACTCAGCGCACCAAAATACATACGATTCACCCATTACGGTGAAAAGAAAAATAAAAAAATTTCAATTTGCAGGCCTGTGTAATCCATAAGCTTACATGAATTATCATATACCGGGTGTCCGTTCTCAAAGTCGAACATAGGCGATTAACAATGTATTGCACATTTTTGCCGATTCCTGCTCGCCAGTTCAACTTACAGGGAAGGTAATGGTATCAATGGAAAGATAGAATTATTACGCATCAAATGATACCAATAATAGTATTTAAGATGCGATTTTTATTTTAAAATACTAGTTTAAAGCTTGGGAATTTTTAAATATGCCATGCCTTGCTTTTCCAGTTCGATACCTGTCAAAAAAATTGATAGTTAGTTGGCGTAAATCAGGTATTTTCTGACAATGTCTGTTAAAATTGTTTACAGAAAAATGAATTATTTCAATGAAGAACGAGTGAATGCACTAATGTTAATTGCCTATGTTCGACTTTGAGAATGGACACCCGGTATAATGCAACTACTGCGTTCTTGATTATCAAACAATAAACGAGCGTGCTTGCCTAAAACAATATATCAAGTGGAAACAGAAATGATTTGATAAGAAGAAGACACTAGTTGCATTCGGCTAGATTATATTGCGAGTCAATAAACAACGTTTGAATAGTGTATTTTAAATATTAAAAGTAGAGTTAATGTGGTTGCTATGACAGTTGTACTGATAGCAGGTAACATGGTGTTTGTGAAGGCGTGTGATTATCACCTATTAATCCGGAAGGTATGTGATTATCAGTTGCTATGTACATTATCAAAAGTTAGTACATGCGTAACTATACATTTTGCCGTTTTTCATTGGTTGATGTTAGAGAGAGTGGTATAATCAAAGTAACCCCCCTATATCGAAATAAGAAAATCAATTTGAATAGCTTATCCTCACAAAAGAGCAAATGAAGCTCTTTAGTTGATATAAAAATCTGGTGTGATGCACTCACACAACTTCCTTTTACAGTGATCTTATAATTAGCCAAAAATTTGATTTTTAATTTTTAAGCATTTGTCAAAAAATTTTAAAAATTACAAATTCTACAAAAACGATACAAAATAGAGCGTTAGATCAAGAGACAAAGTTTCTCTAAAATTTTAAGCTGAATTCAAAAATAATATACCGGGCGTTCTATTTAAAATAAGAGTTAATAAAAAAAATAGAAACAAAAACAAAAGAAACCCATTTTAGAAGTATTCAACTGGAACTTCACCTCTCTCACATCAATACACATTAAAAATGTAATAAAAATGTAGTTTGAAAAAAATTGTTACATCCGTTTTTGAAAAAAAACGAAAAAATCTGGTGTGATACACTCACACAACTTCCTTTTACAGTGATCTTATAATTAGTCAAAAATTTAATTTTTAATTTTTAAGCATTTGTCAAAAATTTTCAAAAATTACGAATTCTACAAAAACGGTACAAAATAGAGCGTTAGTTGAAGAGACAAATTTTCTCTAAAATGTTAAGCAGAATTCAAAAATGTAATAATATACCGGGTGTTCCATTTAAAATAGGAGTTAATAAAAAAAATAGAAAAAAAAACAAAATAAACCCACTTTAGAAGTTTTCAACTGGAAAATCACCTATCTCACGTCAATGCACATTAAAAATGTAATAAAAATGTAAAGTTTGAAAAAATCGTTAGAGCCGTTTTTGAAAAAATCGAAAAAAACTGAAAAATCACAAGAGTAAACACCTACTTCCGGTTACGCGATTTTCTTCAAAAGCTTGCTGTCTCATCTACATAGTACACAAAACTTATATATGAAGTTTCAACGCCATACCTCTTTTCGTTTTTGAGATATTCTGTTCACAGACAGACAGACAGACACACAGACAGACAGACAGACACACAGACACACAGACCAATGAAAAAAAATATGTTTTTTGGGATCAGGGGACTCTAAAACGTGAAGATCTGTTGAAAACTCAATTTCGAATTTTTGGGGTGAATCCAATACTTCCTTTATCGTAAAAGGAAGTAAAAATAAAACTTTATTTTCATATATAATGCAACTAGTGGGTTTTTGAAATGATTTGATAATCAAGAAGACACGAGTTGCATTCGGCTAGATTATATCACGAGTCAATAAACAACGTTTGAATAGTGTATTTTAAATATTAAAAGTACAATTAATGTGGGTGTTATGACAATTGTACTGACAGCAGGTAACGTGATGTTTGTGAAAGAGTGTGATTATCACCTATTAATCAGGAAGGTATGTGATTGTCAGTTGCTATGTACATTATCAAAAGTTAGTACATGCGTAACTATGCATTTTGCCGTTTTTCATTGGTTGATGTTAGAGGGAGTGGTATAATCTATAAAAGACAAAACTCAAAATTGGCACATTTTTTGGTAACAAGTTTAAATAATAAAGTCTTAAAACTTAACATAAATGTATACCTATAGGTCAATCTAATCGAAAATCATTAAAAAATCAAGACAAAATTTAACGTTCAAACACATCAACCGATTTCGAAAATACATATTTTGTTCCGCGCCCTCCAGAATTTTCTGCAGGCCGTTCCAGAACAGCTATTAGGACGTCCTCCAAGCTCACTGCAAATCGCAATCGTTAGGGACAACTTTAAAAGTCACTTTTGTGGTGTCTAATGACTTTAATTCCAAGACATTGAATTCGTTTTGTTCTACTTGCTGTACAACCTTGGCAACGTATCGATACCTGGTAGAATTTCTGTTTCCAGACAACACTTTAACTAGAATAAATATACCGGGCACAATATTGTTAGGGTCGATGGATAAATAGTCAACTTTTTCTTCAATAACATCGGAGTGTGCGTCTTCATTACAATTTGACAGTTCTTCCGAAATATGATCCTCTTCATCGCTTTGGTCAGATTCGTTTTTAGGGAAAGCAACACTTATTAAAGCTTCCACAGTTAACCGCTTCTTTTTCTGTGACGGGTTTCGAACAGGGGTGCTGTTGTAACGTTTTTCCTTAAGGTAAAACACTAGATTATTATCAAATTCTGTCTCAAATTGATCATCATTATTATCATCAGACGTCGGAATTTTATTTAAAATTGTATCAGGGTTCAGTGGGTAAACTCCAGTTGCTTCAAATCCAGCGCTTAAATCATGACAAATTGCTTGTGGTGTGTGTAGTAACTGTAAAAATTCTTCTTTCTTTAAAGAAGATTAGGATTTTGCATTTTCCAATCTAACAATATGGACTTCCATGCCGTCTTTAACGGTCTGAAGAAAACGACATCGAGTGGCTGGGTGAGGTGAGCCGAATTCGGAGACAGACACAAAAGACAATGTTATTTTGGCAACACAATTGTAACACTTCATCCGTAAAGTGTGACGACAAATTGTCGCCAATTAAAACCTTCTTCCCTTGCAACTTATTAGCGTGCGGTGAAATTGTACTCCTGAACCAATCAGTAAAGTAACTGGCTTCAATCCATCGGCTTTTCGTTCGGTTATATCTGGATCCAGAGCTGCAACAACGGTCCTCACAACATGGATATCCTTTGGGACCATGCTCGGTCCAGCGCTCCCACATATGCTCGGACTTGTAAATCACATACGGGGGTAGGAGCACACCTGTAACTGACCCACAAAACATAATGGAAATGGCTGATTTTGAATCGTTTATCACATTTTCAGGGTATTGTTTACCTCTGCGATATAGCCATTTCTTTTTTCCAGGATCGTCAGCCACGTTAGTCTCGTCGTAGTTGAACAAATTTGATGGAGGCACATTGTCAATGCTAATTTGCAAATTTTCATAATATTCGCGTATTACTTCGGGTGAAACAGTTGCACGAGCACGTTTTATATTAGCTGCTAGGCGCTGTGTCAGACTAGCCTTATGTCTTTTAATAAGCGAATAAACCCAATCGCGACAAGGGATATTATTTTTAAAACGATTAACTTTTCGTCCTTGCTTATCCAAGTACGATTTTGTGACCATTTGTAGACCTTCTACACTTGCCCTCCATGTGGCTTCACATGCATGCTTTTGTATTTATTGAATAAAGCCCCATAGGGAACCTTGAATTCCTTGGATGTTTTGTTAATGGACCAGTTTGAATCAACAATCTTCTCTAAAGCTTTATTAATATCTTTGTCATTTTAGTTCTTATAAGCTCTGCACCCAACTTTGCGCTTATAAATGCGTCCCATTGTTGATTCTCGTACTCTTTCGTAATGAAACTGACCTAAAATTAAAACTAAAACTGGATTAAATGAAAGCAAACAACACAAAATTGTGGAATTCTTTATGTATGTATGTATGTATTATCGTTAACCTCGTTGACCTTTAGGTGTAGAGGCTGGTGCTTTATGTGCTTGCATCTGGCGGTACAATGCTCAACTTATCCCGGAGTCGGCACAGCAACCATTGTGTGAAGTGTGTGTCATGTTAATGTGGTGACCTTGTTACTCTATCTCTTAGGTCTGTGGATCTGTGTAGCTCAGAGTTAATTTGGTGCCCAACTGTGAATGGTCTTACCGAGCCGGATTCCAATCGCCAAGGCTGCGAAAAAATTCCGGCACCCGCCGGATTCGAACCTTGGACTTGCTTACTAGCAACCCTAGAGCTATCCAACTGCGCTACCCAGCTTCTTGGAATTCTTTATATAATTCTTTAAACTATGGGGCGACTTTGATAACTATCAATCTTACCCCAAAAGTGTTATCAAAGTGACCCCACATGATATATCCAATAATACATTTTCAAACAAAAGTATTTGGCGCCGAGTTCACATAAAGCGAGGTTAAGTAGAAAGCACTTCATGAAAAATTACCGTTATTTTCATATAATTAGTTCAAAGTCAGCTTGAAGTATTGTTCCAGAGTATTTACAAAAGTATTCTAACAAATACTTACCGGCACTCAAACACCAAACAATAATGATGGAACTTTACCCATTCGACTGACCACGGCGCGGATGTCGACAGATTATAATTTCGGGAAATTCGATCGAAGATGGGGGTCCATTTTTCATATCTCCTATAGTTATCAAGATTCCCTATAAAAACATTGAAATTTGACTACCCTGTACACTAAAAACGATAGCAAACACGCTGAAATTGGTAAAACTAATATAATAAATCTGTTTACAATCGAGTACAATTTTTACAAATGAAAATGAAAAAGCAGGATGAGTCAGCTGGGTGATCAAAACAATAAAGAACAATTAGGTGTGGCGACCACATGATTTTCTTTTACTGCGTAACTTACATCCTACAAAATACCTTTTTTTGACAAAAGTTATAGACAATAATATATAATGCAGTTCTAAAAACTGTATTCCCATTATTAAATTCTGGACTTTTTGTAAATATCAAATATTGCAAGTTCTTCAAAACCTATACTTCCTACAAAAAGTGTTTATCTACGACAGTGTGTAAAAATGCCTTTTATTTGGCAGTTTTAAGTTTGTAAAACGGCTGTTTAATAACATCTTTTATTAGTACACGTCAGTAGTAACTTGTTTAAAAGATTTTATTAGGCACGTTGTCAGTAGCAACGTGTTTTAAAATTTTTAAAACACGCAAAGTTACGACCGATTGCTGGTAATTCTAATCTACATTTAATTTTTTTTCTATTTACCGTGTTTTCTAGATTCTATCGTAGATAAAATATTGTACGATACGCATACGTAAAGCATCTTTAGTCACTCGCGGAGCTTAAAACGCTCGCTCACTCGCGTTTTAACTCTACCCCACTCGTGACTAAAGAGTAGCTTTACGGGCTTGTATCGTAAATTACTATTATCTAGTGTGTAAAATTGCCTTTTAGTTGGCAGTTTTAAGTTTGCAAAACGACTGTTTAATAACATGTTTTCATTAGTTTACTTCATCAGTAGTAACGTGTTTAAAAGACTTCATTAGGCACGTGGTCAGTAGCAACGTGTTTTAAAATTTTTAAAACACGCAAAATTACGACCGGTTGCTGGTAATCCTAATTTGCATTTGAATAATTTTTTTTATATTTACCGTGTTTTCTAGATTCTATCGTAGATAAAATATTGTACGATACGCATACGTAAAGCATCTTTAGTCACTCGCGGAGCTTAAAACGCTCGCTCAGTCGCGTTTTAACTCTACCCCACTCGTGACTAAAGAGTTGCTTTACGGGCTTGTATCGTAAATTACTATTATCTAGTGTGTAAAATTGCCTTTTAGTTGGCAGTTTTAAGTTTGCAAAACGACTGTTTAATAACATGTTTTCATTAGTTTACTTCATCAGTAGTAACGTGTTTAAAAGACTTCATTAGGCACGTGGTCAGTAGCAACGTGTTTTAAAATTTTTAAAACACGCAAAATTATGACCGATTGCTGGTAATCCTAATTTACATTTGAATAATTTTTTTTATATTTACCGTGTTTTCTAGATTCTATCGTAGATAAAATATTGTACGATACGCATACGTAAAGCATCTTTAGTCACTCGCGGAGCTTAAAACGCTCGCTCAGTCGCGTTTTAACTCTACCCCACTCGTGACTAAAGAGTTGCTTTACGGGCTTGTATCGTAAATTACTATTATCTAGTGTGTAAAATTGCCTTTTAGTTGGCAGTTTTAAGTTTGCAAAACGACTGTTTAATAACATGTTTTCATTAGTTTACTTCATCAGTAGTAACGTGTTTAAAAGACTTCATTAGGCACGTGGTCAGTAGCAACGTGTTTTAAAATTTTTAAAACACGCAAAATTATGACCGGTTGCTGGTAATCTTAATTTACATTTGAATTAATTTTTTTTATATTTACCGTGTTTTCTAGATTCTATCGTAGATAAGATATTGTACGATACGCATACGTAAAGCATCTTTAGTCACTCGCGGAGCTTAAAACGCTCGCTCACTCGCGTTTTAACTCTACCCCACTCGTGACTAAATAGTAGCTTTACGGGCTTGTATCGTCAATTACTGTTTTATAAAAGTTATCAGCAGCTATATAATACCTACATAACATTGTTAAAACAAATATTTCCATTACTCGTTTTTGTGCTTTGAGGAAAATTTTGAAAAAAATATAATTCCTCTAGTTTTTTCAAAACTACTTACAAAAAAGCTTTTTTGACCAAAGTAGTGTACAATTACATAATATAAAACACTTTTTAAAATTATTTTATCTCTTTATTAATTTTTATACTTTGAGTACATTTTTGTGAAAAACTAATATTAGCATTTTTTCCAAAAAATATTTCGCTTACAAAACCATGTCCAACCAAAAGTTTTAGGTAATTGCGAAACACATATATGGATTTTTTGTAAAGAATTTTAAACAACTATACAAAATTGAAAACACTTTTGTAAAGATATAATTCTGTAGTTTTTTCAAAAACTATACTGCTTACAAACAGCTTTCATATCAAAAGTTGTAGATAGTTGCATAGTATATGATTTTGGTCCAAATTATTATGTTTTAGGCAAACAATAAGTTATTATATACAAAACTTGAGAATATATTTGTAAAAATATAATTCTGCTGTTTTATGAAACTCTACTTTTTACAAATACCCGTTTTTAATAAAAGGCACAATTATACAGTGTTCGCCAAAAAGTCGGAATAACATGTGAAAAATGTTTGTTTGATTTTTCAAAAAAACCTTTTTACGTCAATAACTCGTGCTTGTCTAAACACCTATTTAGCCCCTATCATATATAACCCGAGTGATTTTTACTTATGTAGAAAATAGAGTTTTTCGAAACTGTCGAAATCCGAAAAGTACTATTTTTCGGAAATTAAGTAAGATTTCAATGAGATTTTGTTAGAGTGTGTTATTTTTAGCTAACTGAACAATCTCAGGGCCAAAAAACCCCGATTTTTTTTCAACTTTAGATACAATTATATTTTGCAATTTTTTAAATATTTTTAAAAATGTCACATACCAAGGCTTAATATTAAAATTCAAATTCTTTTATGTGAATGCTTTAAAGATTTGTAATTAGGAAATAGTTATTTAGACCACAAGTGTAAGAAGTGCAACAAGTGTGGAGGGTTATTAAACGAGGCGCAGCCAAGTTTAAATTTCCACAAGCGTGAAAAATAAGCACGCTAACACGAGTGGTCTATAAGATTTTTTAAAATTTCATTAAATATTTAAATCCAATCCAATTTTGTATAGAATTGTATTGGCCTTCATTTTATTTAAGTGCGTTGGTCATTTCTGGTAACTAAGGAAACGTCTGTTTAAAATCATTCATTCCTGAATTAAAAGCAAAGTGTCATTTTTTTCACTGAGTGAAAAAAAGTGAAACTTCACACACCGAAATTAATTAAAAAAGCCTACTTTTTTTAAATGAAATGTAAATGTAAATGTTCCTTTACAGTTGTCTAAATGAAGAGATTTTTTAGAACATGTAAATTGGATAATGAAAAATCTCCTCATTTAGACAATTGTAAAAGAACATTTACAGGATGTTTGTAACAATAATTCCTTAACAGAGCGTAGTTTGTGAAATTTTGAAAAATATTTAAAAAACTGAAAAATTTATTTTTAGCTAAAACTGAAAAAAATTAGGAATTTTCTGGCCTTGAAATTGTTCAGTTAGCTAAAAATATCACATTCTAAAAAAATCTCATTGAAATCTTACTTAATTTCCGAAAAATAGCACTTTTCGGTTTTTGACAATTTCGAAAAACTCCATTTTCTAAATAAGTAAAAATCACTCGGTATATATGATAGAGGCTAAATAGGTTTTTAAACAGGCACGAATTATTGACGTAAAAAGATTTTTTTTTATCAAAAATTAAAAAATTTCCCATATTATGCCGACTTTTTGGCGGACACTATGATATAAAACATCATTTTAAACAATTTCATTCCTATTATTAGTTTTTATACTTTGAGTAGATGTCTGTAAAAATTTAATTTTGCGATTTTTTCAAAACCAGCTTGCCCGCTCACTCGTGAGCAGAAAGCCGAGAGGCGTCACTGCACACATTTTTCTTCACGCGATTTCATTCAAATGCTTTTGCGATCTTCTAGATAATTTAATTTAAACTGACCCCATTATAATCTCTCTCACTCTTTAGTCGTTTATTTCATAAATGAAATGTCGTGATCTCAAGTTGTCTTGTCATGTCGCTGAATTGGCGATGTTTCTCCAGTTATCCCTCTCTCTAGCGGTCCTTATATTTATTTGAAAGGAAGATTTAGTTATTTCTTTGACCTGGTCCATCCATCGGTTCGGCGAGCGTCCTTGAATTAGAAGTTTTTCTAGGTTGTCGTCACTTCTTCGTGTTACGTGTCTAAAGTATTTTAGGATTCTTCGTCTGACGACAGTTGATAGTCGCTCTTTTATATGTAGTTCTGCAAGAATGGAGACGTTAGTTCTGTGAGCCGTCCATGGGATTCTTAAAAGTCGTCTCCAGCACCACATCTCAAACGCGTCCAATCTTGCTCTGTCTGCTGTTTTTAGAGTCCAAGTCTCGGCTACATATAATGCAACAGGAAATACTAACGCATTGACAAGTCTTATTTTCGTATTATTTGTTACTTGTGTGTCTTTCCAGATTTTATTGAGCTTTGACATCGCGCTTTTACCAAGTGCTATGCGTCTTCTGATTTCAGTGGACGTATTGCCATCTTTATTTATTTATGCGTCAAGGTATACTATTTCATTGACGTTCTCTATATCTTGTATGTTTGGTATATGTTCTATGTTATTTCCTCGGTCAATTGTCATCAGTTTAGTTTTTTGACGGTTTAGTTTCAATCCACACCCTAGGCTTTCTTCTTCCACCCTCTCGATAAGTTCCCTCATTTCTTGTTCGTTTTCTGCGATCAAAGTCGTGTCGTCTGCGTAGCGCAAGTTGTTGATTCTCTTTCCTCCTATTACTATTCCTCCTACCCAATTTTCCAGAACTCTTCTCAACATGAACTCGCCATATACATTAAACAACAAAGGCGAAAGCACACAGCCTTGACGGACACCTCGTTGTACAGTAAAAGATTCAGAGTCTCTTCCGTCTACCCTGACAATTGCCTTGTTATTCTCGTAGAGTTGCTTCATTAAGATGACCAGCTGTTGAGGGGTGCCCATATCTAACAGAGCAATCCATAGCTGGTTCCAGTTCACACAATCGAAAACCTTGCTGTAGTCGAGGAAGCAAAAGTGGGTGGGTTTTACAAATTCTCTTGCTTTTTCTATGATTTGTCTAATGTTTATAATTTGCTCCCTCATTCCTTTATTCTTTACGAAACCAGCTTGTTCCTGAGTAATTTGCCATTCTAGGAAATGTCTGAGACTTTGTAACATGATCCAGAGTAGAACTTTGCTAGGATGGAAACTAACGCAATTGTTCTATAATCGTTTGCAGTCTTGGCTTGACCCTTTCTTATGGAGGGGGATGAATATTGATATGGACCAGTTTGTTCGCCATTGACCTGATTGCCATATCCTATTACATATTTTGTGTAGGAAATCAATTCCTTTCTGGCTAAGTTGTTTTAGCATTTCTCCGTTTATATAGTCTGCGCTTGTGCTTTTATTATTTTTTAGTTTTTGGATGGCTTGAACCACTTCCTCTCTCATTATTCCAGGTTCTTGTTCAATTTGTGTGATGGGAGGAAGTTGGATCGTTGCTTGATTTGGTTTATTGTCCTCATACAACTCGTTGCAATATTGGCGCCATACTTCTACTACCTACATCCCCTATTTCCGTGACGACTTTACCTTCCTTGTCTATTATTTTCCATTCCTTTGTTTAAACTCTCTGGTTATTTCTTTAATTTTGAAAAACATTTCTCTTGTTTCATTTGTGTTATGTAGCCTTTCCATATCGTTGCACATTTTTCGTAGGTGTTCATTTTTATCACGTCTGCTAAGTCTTTGTATTTATCGGTTGAGTGTCTTTCGTTCTTTCTCTTTTTCTTCTTTGTTCATGCCCACTTGGAGTAGAGTCTTCCTGCGGTTCACCAGCTGCCAGGTTTCATTCGTCATCCATTGTTTGTTCTTGATCTCTTGTTGGGACTCCTGTACCACTTGTTTCTTAGTTGTTAACATGGTATTTTTGATGTCTTGCCACATTTGTTCATCGTTTAACTGACCTGTTTCTTCTGGCAATCTTTTCTTCTAGTTTTTGCCTGAAGCGCTCTATGTTGTGGTTGTTTAATTTTGGAAGTTTCTTCACGTGTTTCTTTGTTTTGATCTGTATTTTCATTTCTATCATGAGCAGTTTATGATGTCCGCCATAGTCAATAGCCGAAAGGGTTCTTGCGTTTATCACACTGCTTTTCCATCTGTTTTTAATCATGATGTAATCTATTTTGTTTCTGTGTAGCCCATTTGGGGATGTCCAACTGTATCTTCTTCTTGGGTGGTGAGGAAACAGACTGTTTGTGATAACGAGGTTGTTCTCTATACAGAATTCTACTAGTTTTTGCCCCGGCTCGTTCCTCACGCCCAATATGAAATGAAAATATTGATAGTCAATTACTCCATTATTAATAGCTATTTTTGTATCTAGAATATGAGATGTTATTTTTCTGTTTCCAAATTAAAGATTTTTTGGGAAACCAAAGATGAGACAAAATAGTTATTTATGTATCGGGCGTAAAACAAGCGTTTTTGGCCGACAGCGTGAACGCGAAGTGCGGAGCACCAATGGCTATCGCACAACAACGGTCAAAGACGCTGGTTATGCCTGAGGTGGATACAAAAATTTATTGTCGATCGAAAATTTAATTTAAAAAAAAATTAGATTCAATAATAACGCTGGCAATAAAAATATTTATCCGAATAGTACCTTTGTAACTATGATTTTTATGAGAACGTGTTTTTGCATATTAACTGGAATGTAAGATGGCGATTCAACTTTTTATGTACGAGCGGGCTGAATTGGGCACTTTATACTCTATCTTTGAGGATGTAATGTGTCACTTTATAGTCCAAAGACCATAAAGTACTTTAAGGCCTGCTAAATGACACTCGCAGTCTTGTTTGTCAGCTTGAAAAGCAATGGCATCGTAGGTTGCCAAAATTGATACAAATTATATTTCTTGTTTTAATTGTGAATGTTCCTGTCTCTGCATAAAACACTGTATGCACTTCGTGCGCAACTAGCGTTTATGGTGGTTGGACTTTGATTTTCACGCCGCGGTCTATAAACGCCCTCTTAGGCCCTTGGTACATAAATACCTATTGCGCACGTTGATGTCATTTTAAAAAGCAAAAAAGAATGTTACTGGTCCAGAGCAAAAACGACTTACGACTGGTCGAAATGAGGTCGAAAAACGCATATTATAGATCTATCGTACATAAAACTCATCTGAGAACAAAAGCATTTCGCATTCGAGATACCTATATTTTTTTTAAAAACCTGCATTAATATTAAGCAAAATTGAAATAACAATTGTAGAACTATCAACATATAATATATAATAAGAAATTGGTAAATATGTTGCTCCATTTTATTCAATAAATTAATTCAAACGCCCCTGGACGGAAAGTACTTATTTGTGCAATCGTGCTAAAAAATTGTATTTGCAGACGTAATTGCGGCTGCAAAATTCGTTTTCGCGGCCGTTATTATTTCACGGCCGCAAACTTATCAGCACTGTTGCACAAAAATGAATGTGTTTTTTATTGTAATATAAATTGCGATTCCACAAAAATGTTCTGTATGCCACGTTCGCGAAATGTTTGGCTTTCTCGAAATAGTTTGGCGGACTTGAGTTCGTCTCGCCGGCCAAACAGTAATTTTGCAACCTAAGTATACAAATAACTATTACGTTCTAGAACGTAAAAGCTTTTCGCGCCTTGTTTATGAAATGGGTGATTTCGCCCATTAAAAACAAAATGGAAATGTCAACACTTTTTATAGTTTTCGAAATTTGTTAGATTTTTTTGTTCAAGACAAATTTTATTTAGTTATTCCTAAGGGCTCTTGGAGGTGATCCAATACCTACATCAACCCCCTTAAGTACGCAACTGCATCTGATAACAAATATTGGCTGAATTATGCCCTTGAGGGTTTATATTTTCAGTCAAGTCTGAACTCTCCCAGAATTCCTTTTCTTCTGGTTGAAGCCTCAATCATGAAGGGCATAATGCAGCAAACCTCATAGTCGAGACAGTGACGGCTGTGTGCGAGAATGGTGCAGAAAGTGTAACAAAGAAGCTAAAAATCAACGTGAACAGTTGGCTGAGCGATCAGGCGGCAATCTTCTTTGAGGAGGGCATAGAAAATATTGTGCCACGATATGATAAGTATTAGGTTTGCCGTTAAATACAAAACATCAGTTATGTTTAAACGTCTTTTATTTCTAACTAACACTCAATCTACATACATATACATTGATTGTTGCGTACTCGCACCGCTCGTGTTGACGTTCAGCAGCAGAATCCCTTTCCGTCGATGGGTGCGTTTCGCAGTTCCCTTGGCTGCAATCAGCATCCACATCAATACATCACACCCTTACACTTAGATTAAAACTATCTTACCTAAGTGAATAGCTCCCAACACATGAATTACTCTAATATAAAATCTTTTAAATGCTTTGGCTGCCCTCTTTTTCGTGGAGGTCTCTTAGCAATAGATGTGTTTGGACTTGTGCCTAACCTAATTTGCTACAATCCTACAAAAGGTTTTAGAGTACCTGATCATTGTGGGGTAGTAGCATCATTGTTACTTATTGTGCTAATTTCTGGAATAGGATTACCTGACAATTTTCCGGTGTACTTAGGTACTACAATATTGCCTGCTACTCTATATCGGTTCGCATTTATAATACCTAAACTTTTACAGGTAACTTGGATTTTTCCTCCTGTGTCCGGTTTTGCCTTCTGACCCTCCGGTTCTTCTTCACCTTCTCTCGGTATCATTTTATTTACATGCCTCTTCAAGAATTGTAACGTCTCCAATTCGCATATGGAAGTTGAACTACCAATTTTTCGGTTTTTCCCGTGCTTTTGTCCAGGTTTTAGTATTTTGGAACGGGTAGTAACGTACCATCACTTTATCTCTTACGGCAAACTTCTTCCACCTCCTGTCGTTACGCTTAATCTGAGCCTTCCCTTGCTTTCTCTAAGTTTTCCAGCGCCGCTTTCCTTGTTCGAACATCGTCAACGATCACTTCTCCTCCTTCCTTGATTAAACTTACAGTGGTTCTCAGCGTTCTGCCCAGCATCAATTTTGCTGGCGTACCATGATTGAACTATGTTTGGTATTCCTATAGCTAATAAGAAATCTTGATATTATGGTACTGATTTTCTTATTTTTATTCTTGGGATCTTGCATTACTGTTTTAATATTGTTTTTGAATGTCCTGACTCTGCAGCGCCGTTACTTGCTGGGTTATACGGAGGTGCTGTAATATGTTCGACTTAATCTTTCTATAAAATTGTTCGATATGATGTGAAACCAACTGTCCACCATGTAGCTTTAATAATATATGTTGATGAAATTTTTATATGGAAATATTTTTAGAATACAACTTACAATATGGAGTGGGTCTGTGAAAATTGTACTAATTGGACATTGGGACTTCTAGTTGTATTGATATATGTGATGAATTATAACGAATATCAGGTATGTTCTGAAACAATTTATTAACAAACACGTTCAAGTAATTATTCCAATATTTCAGAAACTTGCAATAGCTAAAACCATCCGCTATAAGGTTACAGTGCTGCAAATAGTGTTTTTGTTATTTGCACCACTTTTTCTCATAATTATACCGTTGCTAATACTACACCACCAGTTAGTAAGTCTTATTCTATCATTAAAGCACGGAAGTCAGTTCGCTGGATTACTTAAAGGCCAAGATCTAGAGTTTTTTACATCTGAGGGTGCTATATATCACTTGGTGTTCGTAGTTGAGTATGATGCAAGTAACTCAGAATCTTTTTACGAGTTTACAAAAAAGTCACTGCGTAAGACTTTACTAACTAGATTTAGAAAGTGTCCCAAAAGTTTTGGTATTGTTGAAAAGTTTTGGGGATATATGTATTTGCTGAGAGATGAGATGACTTTTGAAGAATGTGTTAAAACGCTATCAATTGCACCTTCCGCCACAGGAAATATAAGTTTAGAGGACGTAACAAAATTATTGAGTTACTACAGCGATTCTCCTATGCCAGTAGGCAACAAAGGCTTATGGGAGGTACTGATTGGCACACAGCCGATAAATCATAAAAAGGCAGCCCAAAATAGCTCCAGCAAATCCTACCCAGTGGTTCTCAAAGGGTACCACGCTTTGGGGGATGCAATGCACGTCTATAGAAGCATCATTGCAATGTTTGCTGATAACGAGGAAGACGAAAATGTAGCCAATCTAAGGTTGCAGGATAAGCCAACATATTATAAGAGCATCATCGTATGGACAAACAAGGTTTGGCAATACATAATGCAACTGCTTTATATATTACTGGTTCCTGCAGTGGTTATTTCAAATTCAATGCTAATGAAAACAGAGCCAAATTCGTTACATGGACCTCGATTGACAAATAAGAAGATTATGTGTGCTTTTCTTGACGAATCACAACAGTGCATACAAGCAATTAAGAGAATTAAACGAACATTTCCTGGATCTTCATTTGAAGATATCTTCTCCGCTGCATTAAGTGCTAGCTTGAGTGACTACTGTAAAAAGGTATGTAAATTTTGTGTGAAACTAACGTAGGACTTAATTGACTTATACACCCCTTCTTTGCTCCTGTTATATTTACACATTTTTCGCGCCGCTTAATTGTTTTCTCCATTTACCCAATCATTTCTGGTTTAACCTGTATATTTAATTCAAATTCGCATTTCGAATTGTTAATTTCCCAGTTTCGTCCATCTGTACATCTGCCTGAATCCCCGCTCACTATCGGCCTAGTGCAGCACTTTTGTTATCTTCTCTTTCCCAGCGTTTTCCAATTTGACCTAACCGCATTCTTCTTTTGGCAACTCCGCCTAGCGGCTCACTGAACGAGCAATCGTGTACTTAATTAAGCATTATATTTTGAGAGCTGAGAATAAATCAGGTATGATAAACTTTCAAGTTTTATAATTCCCATATTAATTAGTCGCTTTTATCCTTTGGAATAGGACTTTTTGTCTCGATCATTACCCTACGAGGGAATACCTCGCCACGAGTCTTCTGCGCTCCCGCCGTAAGCGAACAGAACTCAGTTGTTTTTTACATTCCAATTCCGGCAGCTTAATAGAAGGCACCACGTGTAGCAAGCCGCCGTTATCAGAATTCCTGTGTATGGCCGCTCACAACCTGCATCGCCTTTTAATTACCCGCCAAGAGCCAGAGGTTAGTGTGTGGAATTAAATTTATTCGCAACGGCAATACATGAAAAGTTGCGTGCGTTATTAATATATCCACCTTTCATAAAATTTAATTACTGTCACAACATTACATGTTCTAATCTATTGGAAAAGGCCCACTCACGCTTGAATTATCGATGACCGGGTATTAAGGTTTTTTTAATGACAACGATGTGCACATCTCTCGATTAATCCGACGAATTCAATGTTTTAAAAAACCCACAAAGGGGTTTTTTAAGATCATTTGAAAACCCATTTAATTATACCGTTTTGGGATTCAAATAACATTTTATACTCAATAAATGCTAGTCAACCGTTGTTGATTTATTTCTTTTGGAATCGCTTTGATTCCTGGCGCCCTACTGTGTTGTAGCTGCTTGCAGGTTGCACCGCTGATTTCCGTAACCACGACCTAAAAAGCGCCGAAAAGAGCTAGTTCGGCCCGCACGGTAAATGTGGTTAGCTCATAAAGAATCAGTCATTCTGTGTTTTGGCGGTTACAGATTTATTACCGTAGCCGAGATGCAGGTTTGCTCTTTTTGTGACAACATGATGTTTTATTCGTGATGATATTATAATTTCTTGTTATTGAAAAGTTTAATGGTTCTTCTACACCGTCCTTGGTCTTTTAATTCTATTCTACTCGCTTAAAACCTTTTTTATTCTAAACACCTTTTATTCTCCATTTCTTCTTTCTTTTCGTCAGTCGGTGAATATACTTGAATTATGGTTGTGCTATAAATTTCTTTGTTATTTTAAATTTACCAATCCCTTCACTTATACTTTGGAGCGACCAAATTTAGTTTCTTATATTTTTAGTATTATTAACCCTGTGCCCATGCCTCTCTATTTCGTACTCCAGTATAATGTAATAGTCTTTATACTTGAGTTTTTCTTTATCTGTCCGTCTTAACTTCGTATAAAGCGAAATCTAATATTTTAGATATCTATTTTTTTACGCTTGACGATTCATTTACGACATAAAACAAAATAAGGGATGTTCGCGTTTTACAACAGTGGAAAAGCGGAAATTATTGGGTACAAGAGTGAATTCGCTATAGATGTATAAGGTTCTTATTACACTATGTTAGGCGCCACTGAGTTATTTACTTTAACATGAAAATGTGTGTGACGCCTTCAACTCAGAACCAGTCGTCCCAAGGTGTCATAAAAATTTCGAGCCTTATTTACTGGAAAAAATTACCTTAGCTTCATTTGCTTAGTTCTTCAACCGCCTCTAACCGAGACTGAATATTTGCTTTAAAAATAAAATAAACGGGACATAACTTGATACGCTACATTCAACACACAGAAACTCAAATACATATTGTCAGCAGGTAGCCTCGGGCTGGTGTGGAGATTATCTAAAAGGTGATATCGTGTTGGTACATTCTACGGGAAAGTAGTTCTGTTAGACTACTCGCAACCCAGCCGTCGTGTCTACATAGCGTTTAGTTTCCCAAAAGGAAACAACGCAAAGCTTGTGTTCCTTGGACAAACTTCAGTGAAAAGATAGCTTGGGCAGGTTTACTAGAAGATCCATGAAGATCAGCAGCAGACGTGTTTTTAGTAGTTTGACCACGAGTTGGAATTTAGGCAGCGTTGAGGGGAAACGAAAAGCAAATAATTTGAGGTGATGCGTGATTTTGCTTTGCTGAAAATCAATTAATGGTGTCTGACGGTAATTCAAATAGTAAAAGCAAAACTCCAAGGATTTAAATATTATAAGAGTTTTGATTATTCGGAACAATCGTAAAATTATGTTTTCCTGCTACGGCATCATCACATTGAAAACACATAAACTGCATCGGCTACAAACGGTAAGTGCAGATCGCTTGATGTCTCTCAATCATCCAAAGGGAAATAACTAACTTGAGCTTACGCTAATGGGAGCTAGCTGAGTACAAAATTTTATTTCTATTAGCAACCTGCCTGACAAGTGCCAGATTGAAGAGCTGTTTCCCTGTGCGTTGAAAGCACCAAGGGCTGAATGGAGCAATAAATATGTATCCCCGTTTTTTCTTAGATTCGAAATATAATATCTCAACAATTTCTATACTGTTTTTGTCTTTGCTTTACTACTTGTTATCATTTGGTACTTTTATATATAGGTATTTTTGTTTTTTATTGTTTTAATGTTAAAAGCCTTTGCAGATATTTTTCTGCATATGTATGTATATTCGCTGTTTCTATGCTCTAGTGTGGTTGTCCCAATTGCTATATTTATTTATTTAAGTGTTTCTTTTCTGAGTTGTCTAACTGAATTTACTTCGACTATTTTTCTTTATATTTCTGGTCTAGTATGTGGTTTGGAGCTAGTAATCTTTATACTATTTTTGGATTACTGTTCATTTCGCTTCACTCTGATGCCTCATGTTCTACATTTACACTTTGGTTATCCCCTTCCCTATTTATTATTATTTTCTTATGCCCTGTTTGAGTTTGTATTTTCTTGCATCGATTGTTTCGTTGGTTTGCTTGCTTCTTCTTCTGCAGCTTTTGCAGCACTTTTGCTATGTATATTTTGATTATTTATTATTAATATCGCTGTATGCTTTTTCCGTACATCACTAATGTGTTTTTAATAACTTTTCCTCAATTTTTGTTCCTGTTTTTTAAATGTATGAGATGGTTTTAATATTTACATTTTTTTATTTTTAATTGTTAGTACTGATGAACTTGCTGGTATTGTACTTTCTTGGCATCATACCATACAGCTGTACACTTTAAACTCTTATCCTTAAATTAACATTAATCTTAGTACAAGTTTTGTAACAGTACTACGGTTCAGCCCCTTGTTTGGGCACCATGTTGTAGCAGTACGTGAGGTTTATACACCCACTGGTACTTTAAATGTAAAGAATTGTCGTACGACTTAATATTTGAATAATTATTTGCCCTTTGTATACCTTGTTAGTTCAGTGTATACATGAAACTCTAAAATGCAACAACCGCTGCAAAGTGTCAAAATTTGCTGGGGCGTTGAAACTGACTTTAAAAAATGCACAAATAAAGCCACTTTTTTACAAATAAAAATATTTAACAATTTAAAAAAATTTTTTTTTAAACTTATGCGGAAATTAACTGTGTCTACTCGCATGTACGTTCAAATCCATAAATAAGATATCAATAAAACGTATCAAAATAACGTTGAAATAATATTGTCTAAGCGAGCGGCTTTACACCTAAGCAAATTCTTGCAGCGGTAACTGCAAATAATACTCCCTGTGGATATCAGATTACCTGCTCAAACTTGAAGTCACCCTATATTGCGTCATCCAAACCTTAAATGACGTGTTGCATGAACAATTACCACAGGAACTGCTAATTTGGCGGCTGGTGTACGTTTCGAATGCGCTTTTGAATCTGGAAAAATTGGTGTACTTAGATGTAAATTACATCAATTGCGTGCACTGGATTCATAGACACTGCTTTGCTGCACTTTTTACTTATATACAGCAATTATTTGCTGCAGACTTTTTGCCGCTTTATTTAACTTGCTTGGCACAATGAGTAGCATGGACGTTCGTCTTCAACTTTGGGGATCATCGACTGTCGCATTTAATTACTCAGCACCCTGCGGTTGTACGTTACCCAATTGAACACCAAAATTCAACCGGTGTAAGCACAGGGACGACTCTACCAACTTTTTAAATTCTAGAATACATTGCTTTAATTTAATACACAAGAAAATACGCATAAAAACACAAGTTAGCTTATATCTATAAATGTGAAAACAAACATTACAGGTGAGAGATGCAAGCCCCGTTTCGGGTTTATTACTTTTTTGTTTCTTCTGTATGTTGCGTTATTTGCATCTGTAATTCCACATTGGAATTAATGCTATGGAATATTATTTTTTAAGGATTTCAGTTGTTGTTTTGTTGCTTTCGTAGTTTCGTCATAAATATTTTTGTTTTCTAATCAATTGATTTTAACAGGATGTCTCCGAGCTGATTATAAATGATATTTCGGCGGTCTGAAATTAACGGATTATACTAAAAGCAACGTAGATCCCATGTTAATTTTTTTGCAATAATTTGGAAAAAATGTTAAATGTTGGATAATCAACGACGATTGTAGGTTAACATAGCAATTTTCATAAATTTTTCATTGAACTTCTAGTAAAAAAATAAATAATGTAGCGACAAAGAAGCATGCGATGGGCTATTACAACAACGAAGGTATTTCTTTTTAAATAATTATACAATAAATAACAATATAATCAGCTAAGAGCCACAACGTTGCATTGCTGGATTGTAGGCATATTAGCCGGTAGTCAATTCTGACTCCAACGGGCGGTGAAAGAACTTCTTGCGCCAAATATTTCTGTGTTGCCGTAGCTTTTGGGGTTGCAAAGCGTACATCTGTGTATATATCCTGTAATTCAGAAACTATCAGCAATAATGGAGTATGATTATAGAAAACGCTCAAAGACAAGTTTGCGACTTAGTGTTAAAAAACAAAATCTAAAAAAATCAAGAATTGGAAAA
>CALNHX010006617.1:72709-86146 GCA_940337035.1 Agriotes lineatus
CAATAAATCAATTTTCTAGAGCCTCAACTAATTTACAGCTGTTTTGATGTATTCTGTCGTCCTACTTTACATATATAGTTTTTGATTGCTTTATTTCTAGATCAAATGCCCGTGTTTCTTTTTATCTTTTTAGTAATAAATAAATCTTTATTTCTGATCTCAAAACAGTTATTTCCAGAAGATACATTTTATGATAAATCAAACCTGACTAACTCCTCACTTTTCCTACAATTTTTCAAATAGAAATACCTAATCCATTCAAATAGAAATAAAGCTTCAAGATATGATTTTACAGCTAGAAAAATGCTGCAGAGTGCCAAAGATTAAAGAAACATTACACTGTGACACATGCATACGTGCATATACCACGTGAATCATAATTTTTGCCACTCTCATAACTTCCCCACAGATCAAAATAAGATCTAATTCGGGAAAAATTCTGAATTTGAATCGCTGATTCCACAACAAAATACATTGCACAGCATTGTTAACTCTATAAATTAAAAACACTAAGTTACCACATATGCACATACTACAAAAAAACCAACTAGATGGTACATGGACAACACGTAACTTCTGAAAATATTTGATCTTTTAGTTAAAAAACGATTGAGAAGTGGGTTGTGTTTGAATTTCAAACATTTCTATTGTGCTTGTCGAGTTAAAGTATATATGTTCGCGATACAAATTTATATTTGGAAGTATGACAACAGCGATTGCAAAAACTAGTGAAAAACAACAAGTTTGTCTGGTTGTTTCTAGATATTCAAAATTTCAACTATAGCATTCTAAGAGATAATTTAGAACTCATAAAGCACTTTTCTTCTAAAATCTTCAATTTGAAAAATAACTGTGCTTGTAGTTTTGAAAATTGAGAGTGTTATGGATGAAGATTGTTTTTATATCTTGACGTGGTTCCCTGTAATATTAAAAAAAATAGAACTCTTTCTTCTTTACTCTAGTTAGGGGTAGGTACCTATTTGATTCTTTTCTGAAATATAGCGTTTTTTAGATACACTTTGGCCTTCTATATTTTTGACATTTTCCATGCACGCAATTCATTTAACAAATCTTTTGTCCACATCTGTATATTTTACACAGTAATTAAATATTGCAAAAATCTCCATCATAACGCTAAATAAATATTCATTATCCAAATAATTCGAATTACTGAGAAGCAATTAATTAAGAACGACGAATCTACTTGTCATGGCAAAGAAGAACTCGTTCAGTAGTTTACGAAACATGTTATTTAGGAGTGGCGTAAATAAAGTGTTTAGTGTTTTAATTAGCCTAGAAGCAGAATGAACAATTTTTATGTATCTACAGACAATTTTCCTTAATCCTAATATACCAAAACTAGCTGGAGTGAGATAGTAAAGTTCAGGTTTTCTGGCAAAAACAGAAGGTATATTATTTCTTAAAAATAAGTTGTCGGTATTAATTACCAGTCAATTATTATGTAGACGTTCGTGAATACGTTGTATGTTGGCAACAAAACAGTTTTACACTCTCAAGTACGTGAAATTGTGTACAATAAATGATTTTATGCAACCAACATTTTCGCCAAGATATCTGAATTTTGCTTTATATATTCCTAATTAGTTATTAGTTTAAAAAGCTTCTAAATAATTAAACGTATTTCTATAATCGTAGTTTAGACCAAATAAGAAATAAATAGTATATTGTTTTATTAGGATTAAAAGTGGCATTTTATGTAATAAGCAATTATGTTTGCATTTGCGAGGCGAAGCGCAGCGTAGCAGAGCATACGCAAAAAATGCAAGTAAAACAGAAAAAAATGCATACTATTTTTTCTGCAACCAAAAAATGGTCAGAAATATGGCATCTCAAAACACTCTTCTAAAATTATGATAGAATATGCACTCAAAGATGTAGTTTTTAAAAAATGTTTACACTATCTGAAATAAATATATAACCTTCTTAACTGGAATTTTTCAAAGTTCATATTTTAAAGGATGTAGGCAGCTAAACTTATTCCATCTTGAATTTTAAAACAAGACTTTCACTTACTTATATAGTTATGAGTTGTAGAAAACAGAAATTATTTTAACAAAGCGTACCGTGAAAGCACGATATACATTCGGATATCGAGGTATTTCGAAAAGTATTGCACATAAATGGATACTTCTAGCGTATGGCATGTGTAGAAAGGAATGAAGAAATTGGAAGTAAAAGAATTATCGGCATTAATTTATTGTTGTAAAAAATACGATATTTTCGCTGCGTGTTTTGATTGATTCGCGTGTCGCGCCTCGCCGGTCACTGGTTTGCACCACGTAAGCCCAGGAAATATAGAGATGACGTCGGGAATAGTTAGGGAATAACTGAATTTTGACCAGTTGTTAGACCACTGTAAGAGATAGATTTTTTTAAAACGCCCAGCCCCTTTCCCTGTGGTCCTCACTCAATGCCCTTCCGAACTTCACATTCGCAGAGTCTAGAAAACTGCGACGTTTATATTAAAGTCGCGACAATTACAAATTGTAAACTAATATTACATATTTTTCCTAAAATTAACCTAGATTATGTATAGTTTAACGCAGTTTGAACAGGTTCTGTTGCGTAAATATTTATTGAGCAGATCTAGGGGAACCCCTCGAACCCCATAAATTAATTTTTTTCAGTATTGCAAGTATGTTATGGCTTCCGCGGTAGAATACCTACGAGAAATAAAGAAATATAGTAGCTTAGGTTTTCCAGTTATGTAGTAAATCATATACAGGGTGTTATAGAAATGAGTGCAAATATTTTAACCCGTAATAGAACTTGCTAAGCTGAACAACTTCTCCATTTATCATTTTTTCGAAAACGCCCTCAAAACTGAGTTAAAATTCAAAACAATTTTACTCTAAAAATGCATACCCGCCTATGCAATAATATTTTAATTTAATTGCACAAAACACAAAAACATTTCTTTGATATGCAAACCAACAGAAACTGCATAGATACTGATAAAACCTTCTGTTCACATCTGGTCACCAATGTACTTTATCAATTGAAGTAGGTAAGTTATTGACCGCATGTTTCTTGTGCAAGAACTTTGCAGTTTTAATATACTTGTGTCATTCACTTTTAACTGAGATTTGCTTACCAAGCGGTTCGTCAAATTTAAGGGAAATAAATGGTTGAGAAAATATACGATTAAATGAAAAACGAAATGATAAATAGAAAAGTTGTTCATTTTGGTGAGTTCTATCACTGGTTAAAATATTTACACTCATTTCCATAACACCCTGTATACTGTCAGAAAATTGTGTTACTGCATCCTTGCATGAATTCATATGGATTTGGTGATATAATTTACTTTAATAAGATGATTTTATTTCTACGTTTTATTAATTTATTAATAATTTTCCTATGTTTATTATTGAGGAAACGGGCCTATAATTAACAGAGCATCTACAGTTATTTCTATTTTTCTCGTCTAAAAGACGAAAGAAGTATTGTAATTGCGAAAAAATCACTATCCGAGATTTCTTTAGTTCTTCACGTTTCAGAGTCCCTATACGTATTACGAAAAACACGTTTTCTCAATTCCGTCTGACTGTTTGTTTGTGCGTCTGTCTGTCTGTATGTCTGTCTGTCTGCGTGTCTGTCTGTTTGTTTGTCTGTGTGTCTGTCTGTATGTCTGTCTGCCTGTTTGTCTGTTGCCATGTCTGTCTGTCTGTCTGTCTATATGTTCGTCTGTCTGTAATAGATGCTAACTTGAAGACGTTAGCACTAAGAATTAATTTTAATACAAAAGTAACTAGATAACAGGTAAAAAAAATATAGATTCAATGACGCTGAAATTAACAGAAAGGGTAAAAAAATAATAAGAACAAAATGAAAACCAAATAAGGCATGAAATCAGCAAGAAAAAAAACAACAGCTATTTAGTATTCAGGAAAATGTAATTGCTATAAAAAGTTGTTCCTTTATTGAGTCTGAATTCATTATTATTGGACATAATTTCAAAAATTTCGAATAAATTCAGCAACATATCTTTGTTAGCTATATGCAAAATTTTGTAACCTTTATTAGGATCAAAGTTGTGGTTGTATTCCAAAATGTGATTAGCAAAAGCTGATTTATTGGGTTGGTCGATATTAAAATTATTGTTATTTCTAATGCAACCTGAATGGTATTTGGTTCTATTTTTGAAAGTACGTCCAGTTTGCCCAATGTAAAGACAGTTGCAAGACGAGCAGTCAAGACGGTAGATACCAAATATTTCTAGTAAAGGGATGGGATCTTTATTGAAGACTACCCTCTATTCTTATCAGAACTGTAGTTTCCTTTTTCAACACCCCAGTATTGGTCATTACATCTTGGCTCAACAAATTAATTCGTAACGTTACTAATTTCAAACCCAAATTGCCATAAGAGACTCCATAGAACTTACAAAAACTTTATCCAAATTAAACTTAGCTAAAATGTCACTCTTTGTTCTTTTGATGTAACCAACCTTTTTCCGTGAATTCCTTCTAATGAATGTGTTGATTTATTAAAAGAAGTGCTTATTGATTCAGACCTTAACAATAACCAAGTTGAAACTCTGCTAGTTTGTTTAAACTTAGCGTTGTCACAACACTTTTTCAAATTTGCCTCTTCATTTTTTAAACAAAAGTCTGGTTTAGATATGAGATCTAACCTACCACCTCTGTTAGTAGAGATTTCCATCAATAACCTAGAAAACAAAATGTTTATTGAACCCCCTTTATTCACAATATTATTTACTGGGGCAGGTATGTCGACGATATCCTGGTAATTTTCAATTCTAATAACCCTAACATTAATGATTATGTCATTTGGCTAAACTTAGTACATCACAATATTAAATTTACTTTTCTTTAATTTTGAACTACAGCTGTTTGTGCGATTGTGGAATTATAAAGCAGATGCTTACTGGATCGGAATTAAGACTACCCAAAAGGGTTCCACTTTCCTCACAAGAAACTTCTACTTTACAGATTGAGAGATAAAATCAGCTAATTGAAATTTTTAACAACGTGAGTTTTTGTCATTACATATAATTAAAATGATCTTTATTAAAAATATTTTTAACGTTTCGCTAATTCATTGTTTGGTTCATCAGAAACATTGATTTAAAAATAGGACAAAGGGACATTTACTATCACATTCTGTCTTTTGTTTTCAAAGTGGTTTAAGTAGTTGGACATGGTGACATCTTTTATTGTTAATACCATCTCGTCAGATAAAACTTCTTTAGCTTCCATAGTTTGTAGAATAGTAATTTTGCTGGATTTATGTGAAATTGTTGACATTTTGATTGAAAATCAAGATGTGATTTAATTGATTTAAAACGTTTTTGGTAATTTATTCTGTTGCTATTAAAAACGGTTATCCTCTTCAACTTATTTTACCTATTTATCATAAACTCTGTATAAAACTCTCAACGAACTTAACCTCTATCAATAATTCTGAAAACAGGACTTTTTATTTAATCCCTTATTATGGTACAATGTCCAAGTCCATAAAAAACATTCTAAGCAAATACAATTTTCAAATTTCCTTTTCTATTACCAATTCGCTTCAGAAATTGGTAGTCTTCAATAAGGATCCCACCCCTTTACTAGAAAGATCTGGTCTCTACCGTCTTGACTGTTCATCTTGCAACTGTTTCTACATTGGTCAAATTGGATGCACTTTCAAAAAAACAATTACAGAACATTCAGATTGCATTAAACACAAAAATTTTAATATTGACCAACCTAATAAATAAGCTTTTGCTAATCACATTTTGGTTTACAACCATAACTTTGATCCTAATAAAGACTACACAATTTTACATATAGCTAATAAAGGTATGTTGTTGAATTTACTGGCAATTTTTGAAATTATGTCCAATAATAACGAATTCAGACTCAATCAAGTCACCGATTTTCATACCAATTACATTTTCCTGAATACTAAATAGCTGTTTTGTCTTTTTCTTGCTGATTTTATGCCTTATTTGGTTTTTATTTTGTTCTTATACTTTTTGACCCTTTCTGGTAATTTTAGTGTCATTGAATCTAGAAAATTTTGACCTGTTATGTAGTTACTTTTGTATTAAAATTCATTATTAGTGCTAACGTCTACAACGTTAGCATCTATTTAAGTTCCTCTAATTTTAATTTTTATATTGTGATGTATTAGCCAGTATAACTATCTTTATAACCTAGTTTGCTGGTTAATTAATTTTTCCTCTCCAATGTGGTGTTATTTCATTTTATTGCTACATAGTCTTCAACGTTTTAACCTCACCTCATTTTAACCTACAAATTTAACACTTGCTTCTACTACCAGTAAGTGATTATTTTTATTATGCACATTATTGTTAACCATATGCCTCTGTAGATGAACAGTATGGACCAAAGATGAAACCAGTTTGATTTTGAAACATGTCGCCAATTTAAATAAATGTACGTGTGGAAGACTATTGAGTTTTATTACTTCGTAACAAGACACCTCCACTATTAGAGTCATGGAACACCTTCCTATTAAAAATGCCTAATTTTAAAATGTACAAAGATTAATTTAAGTATTAAAGAGCAACGTAATTATTCGAAAATTATTTAGTAAATGACACACTAAAGTCAAATCCAGTAATACAGTTAAGATTTGAACAGAAACGTTTTAACATACGGATTAAATAATGTAGGATTTAATGAGGTTAGTAGGTAATATCAGAGTTCAAGTCATAATTGAAATAATATAACAATCAGAATAAAATGTAAGGTAATTTGAAAAGGTGAAAGGCAGGTCGAATAATTATTTGAAAAAGTCATTTAAAATGTCAAATATAGATAAATTGTACTAATAAGTAATCTATGAGCGTTAATTGCGAATTGGATTAGAGAATGCTGGACTGGAGTTTATGGTTGATTGGTTACATCTGAATTGGATAAAATGCATTGCAGCTATTGGTGGTTACAGTGACTATATAATCACAGTGTGGCCATACAATATTGTTGGCTGGTACTTTTTTATCCAATGTCAAAATAGGCTTTTGGAATAAACCATGGTGATGTAATAAATAAAATAGAATTATTTTAACGGTATAAGCAACCTTTGGTAACAAAATAAAACTTGACAATTCATTTTCTGAAGTGAAAGTGAAAAAAATTTATTCAAAATGACTGAACTCTCAAATACAATAAAATACCACAAAGGGGTTTAAATGTTGAAAAAATATGAGTCATAAGGTATTTTCATCAATTTATTACAATTAATGGAATTTAGAAGGTTCAAATCCAAAACACAAATGATATAGCATCATTTGTAGAAATATTTTCGGTAATTTAATGTGCTTTACTAACATCTAAATTATATTAAATAGATACATGGGCTAAACTCCAATGTAGTCCGCTGGTGCTTAAGCGCATGCGCGTGATAATGTGATTTTCAGTTTGTCGGAGGTTCTACAAATGTTCAGACAATGGAGGCAAAATACAAGAGTCTCATGCCACACCCAATCTTGGCTGCCGTCAAGGTGTCAATTTAGATTAGCTGCAGTTTAAGGTTTTTGTGTACTTAGTACAAAAATGCCTGTAAAACAAGCAGTTAGTCTAATCGTCGACAATAATATTGAATTTGAATTTCTCAATGAGTATTTCTCTGATACACAGCTTAAAATCCAGTTGCACCACTGGCATAACAGTTCCTTTATGCGCATATTCCGTAAATGTTAAAATATACCGGTGGGCTATACTGGAGGTTTCCCCATACATGTTTTATAGGTGTCATTTGGAAAAGTATTGAATATTTTAAAGCACAATAAACAACAAAAAGAGATAACTTAAAATAAGACCATTTCGAATATGCTTTTGAACCATATATTTAAGGAAGATTTGTAAAAGAAAATTTTTAAAATGAATTCGAAAATAGTATATTAAAACACGAGTTTTATAAAACTTGTATTGCGATACGAGTCCAGTTTGCAGCACGACTGCCGAAGGCTGGAGTGCTGTGAAGGACGAGTTTTCGGAAGTTTTATAAAACGAGTTATTTATGTAATTTTTTCTAATTTGCAAGTTAAATACCGTTTTACTACAAATAAAATAAATTTTGGTAATTTAGGGAAGTTTGTAACAGTTGGTAACAGTTTTATTGCAAAGCATACATTTTAAATTTGAATTAAGTAGACTCACCATAAATGTCATTTTTCGCAAGCGTTCGCACGTGAAATTGTAAAATTAGTGTGGATTAGTGTTTCACAATAAATTCAGAAATTTCCTGCACTCCGCCAGAAATACGGCAAATTGCCGAAAATGCTACGGTTCATTTACTGTCATTAGTGTCATTGGCTATAACCTTAAACTCACACTGACATTTCGTGCAATGTCACCAACCGAAAAAAAGTTGATTTCGGGTTTGGTAATGGTTCATGACCGCACTCAAAATGGATGAGGTAACGGCTTTGTTAAGACAGCATATTAGAAAAATAAACATTTATTTTGATAATCTGCTGAATTGTGCAAAATTTGAATTAAAATTTAAATAGTACAATATTAGTTAAAATTTTAAAATTGATGGGATGTAAAAGTAAATTGAAAAATAACAGTATCTACCTCTTATTACTATTTAGTATCACTCGTGTAATAAACGATGTATATTAAATTATAATTTAAATATATCTAACTGTGCTATAGTATTATGTAAGTTTTTATTGTATAATAGTTGGCGTTAAAAAAATCTCTATTAATTCACAATTTGTACTAATTTTACGAATTCTTACTGTTATAGTGTTATCGTTTTATATTCAAATTGTATCACTTATACTCTACAAGTCTACAGTGTTAATATTATGTTATTACTTGGTTAACATTTAGTATGATTCTTACTATATTTTTTTATAAAATAAAATAAAAATGTTGCATCTATTTTTTGAAATAAATCTATAAGTATTACATATAAAATCACAGTGTGGTCATAGGATTGTTGGCCTCCATGTTTTTTCTAACTTCAAAATAGGTTTGCATAAGAAACTACACTGACTATGAGAAGTCATCGTGAAGTGACTAAAAAAATGGCTTAAAATGTATTGTTTGATAACGTTCTGTTACCCGGTAACGCTTCGAGAGCGTAGGGTTCTTCTTGTCTTTTCAGAAATAACATAAACCCCAGTTTTCAATAATAGTACATAAAGTTGGTTTATTTAACAAGAATAAATTGTCTTTAGTTATAAATGCGTTAAGCACAAACTATTTCCAATGAACAAGTACACAGATTATAATTAAATGAATGGAACTAATTTCAATTATCACTAAACTACTTGCTATACATGTTCATCCTGGAATTGCAATTGCACACCGACATAATCTATTGAGCAGTTACTTACGAATATTTAAGCAATATATAACTTACAGAAAAATATTTATTTCTCTGTTAAATGTTCTGGTTTGTTTGATGTTAATACTGTTCTGAATATCATAAATAATTAATTGGCGAAAAATCTAAAAATATGCTTCTTGTCCGTAGAAACAAACTATAATTTGGAAAACTCACGGCTGCGAGAAAACTAATGACTGATTTCATCACGTGATACGCCCACTTTGTAACTAAACATCCTGTACACTGTTAAACACGACAATAACTTGGAAAACTTGTGCCTTCAACCAATAGAAAACATGACCACCGTATAGCCACACGGTGATTATACAGTCACTGTACTATATCTACATTGACTATATAATCACGGTGTGGCCATACAATTTTTGGCTGGTAATTTTTTATTCAATGTCAAAATAAGCTTTTGCGGAAAACCGTAGTGATGTAATAAAAAGAATAGAATTTTTTAACGGTGTAAGCGACATTTGGTAACAAAAAATTACTAAAGTCAAAATAAAATTTGACAATTCATTTTCTGAAGTGAAAGATTGTTATTCAAAATGACTGATCTCTCAAATACAATAAAATACCACAAAGGGGTTTAAATGTTGAAGAAATATGAGTCATAAGGTGTCATCAATTTATTACAATTAATGGAAATTGGAAAGTTCAAATCCAAAACACAAATGATATAGCATAATTTGTAGAAATCTTCTCGGTAATTTATATTTATATTTATAAATTATATTAGATACATGGGCTAAACCCCGATATAGCCCACTGGGGCTTAGGCGCATGCATGTGATAATGTGATTCTCAGATTATCGGAAGTTCTACAAATGTTCAGACAATGGAGGCAAAACACGGGAGTCTCATGCCACACCCAATCTTGGCTGCCGTCAAGGTGCGAATTTAGGTTAGCTGCAATTTAAGATTTGTGTGTACTTAGTACAAAAATGCCTGTGCATCACCGTAAAAAAGCAGTTAGTCCAATCGTCGCATATATAATATAGAATTTGAATTTCCCAATGAGTATTTCTCATATCCATAGCTTAAAATCAATTTCCACCACTGACATAACAGTTCCTTTATGTGCATATTCCGTAAATGTCAAAATGTATCAGTGGGCTATACTGGAGTTTTCACGATACATGTTTTATAGGTGTCATTTGGCAAAGTATTGAATATTTTGAAGCGCAATAAACAAGAAAACGAGATATAATTTAAAATAAAACAATTTCGGACATGATTATGAATTCTATAATAATCTATTGAGCAGTTACTTACGAATATTTAAGCAATATAAAACTTAGAAGAAAATATTTATTTCTCTGTCAAATGTTCTGGTTTGTGCGATGTTAATACTGAATATCGTAAATAACTAATTGGCAAACTATAGTTTGGAAAACTCACGTCCACGGAAAAACTAATGGTATATTGATTGCATCATTGATACGTTCACTCAAACTTTTGACAAGTTATAAAATACCAATGTGTTATTTTGACATTAGTAACTTTTTGTAACTAAATATTCTGAACACTGATAAAAATGACAATAACTTGGAATACTTGTGCCTTCAACCAATAGAAAACATGACCACCGTATGGCCACACTGTGATTATATAGTCACTGTACTGGTGCTGGGCCTCATCGAGCTTCTTGTTGGAAGTTATAAGTATCTCGTGAGATTTGGATAAAAGGCGTTGCAGTCACTGGTGGTGAACCATATCAAGCTTTTTGGTGAAAGTGAGAAGCATGGTGTAACGAATACAAGTTGTAACGTTGAACGCAGAATGTGGGTGGACCTCAAATTCAACCAATAGGACATGGGCCCACAAATGGCACGATTGGTAGTACTGAAGTGTATTGTTGAAGACGCTGTCGATGTAAAATTCGAGGTTAGGTTTTGCGTCAGTTGGTGTCAGACTGACGAAAAAACCTAACCTGCTAACCTCGAATTTGACATCGACTGACAGTGCCAGCAACAATATACGAACGCGTCCATGGTTACACCATTATCGCGGCCATAATAGATTTCCTGTGTAGGTCCATGGGGCATTGTTTGACGTCTCCCCTCTACTTTCTGAACAACTGCGCATCTCTGGGAACGTTTCACCTTGTATTCTTTACACCAGGGTGAGAAGTATCCTGTCGTATTTGAATAAAAGAGCATTGTCGTCACTGGTAGTTAATTACATAATTACATCTACACTGGATTTGGACTTGGAGGCAGTTGATACCCAGTATAAAGTAAAGCGATTCTTGCAGACCGGTATATTGCGGTGTTGGTGCTCACATTGAAGCTATATAAGGAGCAATTGGAAAAGACGGGTGTTGCAATTAGTTAAGGGCTGTACTTGCACGGGCATTCCGGAGCATCTGTGAGCGGACGATGTACGCTTAGTTCGAAGAGGAGGCTGATTAGAGTGCATGGTAAGGTGGTACAGGTGTATGTTAAAAGATCTAAAATTAATAAGGTTTAATAGTGTGTGAATAAGATATTGAAACGAACTACTTACATTTTTATGTTTTTGGGGTGATGGGGATTGTGACAAGTGTGATTTCGACTGACTTTTCACGTTGGTGATTATTGATGTTGACAGTTGTAGAACTTTCATATTTTTTTAAGTAACTTTCATTGTACTGATCAACTATCAAGTAATAATTTTGATAATGGATGAACCTAACCTGATTTGAGAGTGGTTGTTCTACTGTAGCTAGCAAAAATGAATAAACTCGAGAGTCAACAATTTATATAAATGGGCATATATTTCACATAAATTCATCTAAACAGAAATTTGTTTCAATCTGAAGTTATTACCATACAAGCTTATATAGTCTTTGTTCTGCTCGAGCTAGTGAAATTAAATAAACTTAAGAGCATCAGTAAAGAAAGGTAGGGCATAGCAATATATTGTAGTCTGCTGTATAACAGTTAATTTTTTTAGTAATTCTTTTTTATTGGAACAATGTTTTGTAATTTTCAAAAATAGCCTTATTGATGAAAAATATGTACAATCCTGCTGTTATACACAATAGAATGGAAAACATTAATTGTTTCCAAAATTAGATAAGCCAATGGAACAATTAGTCGTTTTAACTATTCTGACAGCTATTGACGCGTAACATTTTTTCTAAAAAAATATTTTTAATTAAATGCATGCCGTATACTGATTCGTTTTGATGCTTGTTACCACACAGTTTGGAATCTTTGTCTCGCATTTAACGTGTTCGATGTGCGTTTTAGCAAATAGTTTTGGCCTCAGCCAGAATTAACGCCTTCTAAATATTTTTTCTAATGCCGTATTTTACTTAGAGGGTTTATGTTTTAGAGTCTCCTGAACCCAAAAAACATGTTTTTGTTTATTGGTCTTTCTGTCAGTTTGTGTGTCTGTCTGTCTGTCTGTCTGTGTGTGAACAGAATATTTCAAAAACTATAAGAGATATGGCGTTGAAACTTCATATATAAGTTTTGTGTACTATCTAAATGCGACAGCAAGCTTTTGAAGGAAATCATATAACCGGAAGTATGGTGATTACTCTTGTTTTGCAGTTTTTTAAAAAATTTTCAAAAACTGCTCTAACAATTTGGTTCAGACTTTAAATTTTTATTACATTTTTAATGTGTATTGATGTGATATAGGTGACTTTAAAGTTGAATACGTCGAAAATGGGTTTCTTTTGTTTTCTTTTTTCCTATTTTTTATTAATTCCTATTTTAAATAGAACACTCCGTATATTATTACATTTTTGAATTCAGCTTAAAATTTTAGAGAAACTTATGTTTCTTCAACTAGCGCTCTATTTTGTACGGTTTCTGTAGAATTTGTAATTTTTAAATTTTCTTACAAATGCTTAAACATTTTAAATCAAATTCTAGGTTAATTATGAGATCACAGTAAAAGGAAGTTGTGTGCGTGTATCACACCAGATGTTTTACTTACGAATCAAACCAGTTAGTCAAATTTTCTAATTGTGCTTCCTTCCAAAACTCCGGCTAAATTGTCATAAGCTCGAGCTATTACTTTATAGTTCGTTGAGCGTATGACATAATCTGGTCTTAGAAAATGTCGCGGTTGCTTATCTAGTGAAAAATT
>CALNHX010006618.1:0-86118 GCA_940337035.1 Agriotes lineatus
ATTATAAGACACAATTGTATGGTTGATGAGGACGATATAGATTCTATTCCAGATTCTATGTGGCCTATTTTAATGTACATAGGGGTATATGATGCATATGCAATTATAAAAAAATATAAGTGTGAGTATTGCAAAGAATTTTTAACCACAGACACTAACGACATTAATAATTCTTTAATAAGTGCCACTGATAGGGGCGGATTATGCTATCGAAATATGGACGTTGTTCGTTGTGTGTCGTATGTGTATGTAATTATGCAAAAGCTAATTTCATCAAACATTGAAACTATTTTTCTGCAGCAAAGCAATCAGAGAAATGTAATAATGTCATTAGCTTTAAGAAATATGCCCGAAGATATTTGGTGCCAGTTCGATATGCGGTCTACCATGTATAATACGGTCTACCATAAAGTAGCTGGTTCAATATGCGGTCTACATAATATGCAGACCAACATAGATAAAGTCGTGTGGTTCAATAAGCGATCTATCGTCAAAAATATTTATTATGTTTAATTAACTACATGTGCATACAGTAAAAATGGTTAAATTATAAGTATTTATACATATACATCTCTAACATCGTTCCGAAAAGCAATAAACTTATCGTCTGTATTTTTAAGGTATTCTTAAGTATGAATAATTAACCATAATTAATAAATAATTTCAAAAACAACCAAATTGCCGAATAATGAGCAGTGAAAGTACTTAATTATCCGATTGGCAATTAGTTTATTGCTTTCCTTAACGACGGGGTTATAGGGAAACAAGGAATAATCAACTACGTATAATTAACAAACAATTTTGGGTTTATTTATTGAACCACATACTTCGCCTATATGTGGACCTGTATATTATTATACATTAGCATTATACATGGTAGACCGCATATCGAACCAGATACTCAGTGGTAGACCGCATATCGAACTGGCACCAGATATTTTTCTAGGTCATAACTGCACTGTTCATAATGTCACTGTTTTGATTAAAACCATTTTATATACAACGGCTAACATATTTTTAAATAATTATACAAAACAAAGCAATGACATTATCAATAACAAAAATATGCCTCAATGTAAAAGACTAAAATTGGACAAATCTTGTAAAAAATAATATTTATGTTGTTTAAGTCTTAACTTTCGTTATGTAATTAATTATAACTACCTATCGAATAATAAATAGTATGTGCAGTAAACAGAATTTGTTTTTCTTTTATTGACTTATAACTACATACCAACAACTGAAGTTGACTACAACTTGATATTATGTATGACCACAACTTAATTTGAGTGGCCTACCTAGGATGACCTCATGCTCGGTGTTGGATGGCCTTGTCATCTAGGTGGCGTTGGGTGAGGTCGACGCATTACCAAGCCCGCTCCGCCCGCGCCGTATCTCAGTCGCTAACAAGCTATAGTGGGAGTACCCGCGCTGTCAATTATATCGACACCTTTTGTTTATATTTAGTTTCCTGTGTTTCTTTGCTGTTTTTACGTACGGTGCGTGTGAAGGTGGTTTTGGTAATCAAAATGGAAGACGAGAAAGCATCTACCAGTAAAGGAACTCCACCTAAGAAAGTGAGAAGGATTTGCCACTATAATGTTGACTGGGAATTGCGATTTTCGTGGTTAAATAAATATGAAGAAAATGACACAAAAGGCTACTGCAAATTGTGTAAAATTACCATCACTGTAGCTTATGATGGCTTAAAAGCATTAACACATCACGCTGCGTCAAAGAAACACAAAGATTCAGAAAGTGCAACAGCCATGTCTCAGCGAATAAGTTCTTTCTTTACTCCAAAAGGCAGCGCACAAAGTGAGAAAGTTAGCATTGCCGAATTGACTGAAGTTTATCACAATATCAAGCACCACATTTCATATGTTGCTCAAGATTGCTCAATAAAAGTACTAAAATAAATAATTACAGATTCAGATATCGTAAAACAAATGACAGGCGGATGCACTAAATGTACTGCTATCGTGAACCGGGTTTTATATCCATATTCAATGGAACTTGTGCAGGAAGATTTAAAAAATGAAGTTCCGTTTTCCATCGCTACTGATGCTTCTAATAAAGGAAACAGAAAGTTCTTTCCAGTTGCCGTTCAGTATTTCTCGCCAAAAAATGGTATTTGTCATAAAATTTTGGACTTTTACGAAGACTCATTCGAAGATTCAAGATCTATTAAGGAAACGTTATGTGAAGTCTTGCATAATTCACAGCTCCCATGGAGTAGAGTAACGGCATATGAAGCGGACAATGCCTCTGTTAATTTTGGAGTTAATAATTCAGTTTTTCAAAAACTGAAATCTGAAGAAAATAATGCAATAATAGCTGCTCACTGTAATAATCACATATTTCATAACTGCGCAAAAAATGCTTTAAAATTAATGCCTATTGATGTGGAAAATATAGTGATGAAGGTATTTGCAGAGTTTTCTTGTTCCGCAAAGAAACGCGAAGAGTTGAAGGAGTGATTTAATTTCTTTGAGAGCGAATACAGAGAAGTTATACGACACGTTCCTACAAGATGGCTCAGTTTGTTCAAAGCTCTTGATAGGATGCTTTCGTCGTGGGGTCCATTGAAAAGGTACTTCTTAGAACAAGGTTCAAATAATTGCCCTAGGGCTCTTTGGGATATCTTGTCAGATCAAGAAGACGATATTGCGAGTGAAACCACTCCTACTTACAATGAGTTATATTTGTATTTCACTCATAATTTTATGGCTTCATTTCAAGAGATTCTGCTGATATTAGAAAAACATACCACAACAGCATATAATCTGCATAATATAATGGTGCAATTTCCGAACAATATTACAAAGAAAATAAGTGATGCACATTTCGGAATGAAAGTCCATATGGCATTAAGAAAAGGGTATCTTACAGACAACCAATCAAAAGAATTTACTAAAAACGCTCTAAATGTTTACCAAAGAGCCTTAGCTTATATAGAGCGGTGGTATGACTTTCAAAATACCAATTATAAGGCTTTTAGTTATTTGGATATTGAATGCGGAAGATTGCCTACGCTGGAGCAATTGATTGAGTTATGGTCATTATCTCCATGGAAGCAGGAAATTCCTCCTGAAAATATTTATGACGAACTGGCTGCAATTCAAAGTGTTTTCTCTTCACTTGAAGGAAACTCTATTAATATGTGGTGCAAATTTTTCAACAATGAAACAGCACCAAATTTATTAAAAATCGTGCATTGTGTGTGTAGTATTCCCATATCTAATGCTTTTGTAGAAAGAATCTTTAGCGTCATGGGAAATGTAAGGACAGACGAAAGAAATCGTCTCGCCGTAAATACTGTTAAAAGTGAATTGTGCGTTTTCTTTAATATTACTGCTAGTTGTACTGAATTTAAAGATGCCATATCAGGCAATAAAACCTTAATAAAAGCAGTAACATCAAGTACTAAATATATGAAAAAGTAGATTCTCATTTTTTTTAGTAACTCTAGAATTGTCTAGAAAGTTAATATACATTATATTTCTGTTGATAAATAAAATTTAAAAAAATGCCCGGTTTTTTTTCACCATATCTGGCAACCCTAATTATAACAGTTTATTCCAAACTAATTTGTTTTACGTTGTTTTAATATTTTATTAGGGTAGTTGTTATGACATTCATATTATTTTGTACCTATTATAACTTTCGCAATAGCTGTGTTCGTTCTACATTTGGCAGATCAGTAAAATTTGACATTAGTTTCGTTGAGTTATTTCAGTTGTGACAAAAAAGCAGTTGTAATAAAATGGCTATACAACAAAATGTGAAATTCAATTTGCATATTTTTACACCGATTCCGAAAATAATTCATGAACAGTATAAAATTTCGTACATTTTCGTATTTCTATATTTTCTGACCTAAGCTGCATGTCAAATACTAGCGGTTAGAACTAGTTTTACAATAAATGTATTTTTAATTAAGTATAGCCTTCTTTCCCTTTTACCCTAATCGTTACGTGTTTGCACATTTACCCAACCTGACCCTAATAAATTATTATAACACTAACACACTTAATTATCTCTAGTTTTCAATTATGGGCAAAGCAAGACCTTGTTATGGAAAACGCAAAAAACAAAAAGAGCACAATCTATGGTTAGAGTAAATAAAGTAAGACGAATGTTAGCAGAAAATAGTGCACAGGTAATCAGACCCTTATAAATCAAGAGAGCAGTGTTGCCTTTCGTAAACCATTTTTTATTTTAAAAAAATCATAGCTAATATTTAGAAACACGACAGGAAAACTTAGTTAATTGATCATTTTCATAAGAAGAAAAAACCATCATTTAGTTTTTTTTAATAAAAAACATGCTGTTTCAAAAGCAGTTTTGTTTACAGTTAAAAAAGTTTACTTTTCTTTATGATTTTTTGTTTAAAGAAGTGATGCTTTCTTGACGATTTTTCGTTAAAAAAACACTTTTGTCTAAATATATAAACTACAATTAAATAAAGAATAGTATATTTTATTACGAGTCAATTCAAAACCTTCAAGCTGCCTAAATATAGGGAATTCCATAAAAAAAGCAAGTTTTATTAGCCGCCCTTTTTTGAGGCACCCTGTATAATCAAAAGTATTTCAGTAATGTGCACCACCTTTGCACCTACAACTAAGGTTACCTACATTCCGCCGATGCTGACACGAAGAAAAATAATTGGGGGGGGGGGGGGATAAAATCATTACATTATAAATACGATTCCAAAAATTATTTTATATTTCTGAAATCGCATAGGATAATTCCGGCCTCATCAATAGTCATAGGTCAAAACTTTCTTTGGAACACTTGTACATGGCATGCTATTAATAATTAATATTTATTGCTTAACACTAATTATGTAAAATAAAATCTTAGCAGCTCTCAGTATTTATAATTGGGTAGACTATACAAATCAAATCCAATGTATCTGAGAAGTTAAGTAAACCGCGAAGAAACTAAATTTTTGTGGAGAAATATTTAAAATAATTTCTAAAATTATATTTTGGCACTTTACCCACTTTCTACTAACGACTTTTGCTCTGGAACTTTTAAATATGAACCTCTAGTTAACCTGAAGAATTTTGTTGATAACCTGAAGCGCGAATAATGATTGCCAAACCCGAATTCTTCGGGTCAAAATTTCAATACTGGCCACCCTACCTACAACTTTTATATAAGTGATATTTATGTAACTCTCATAGTTTTACAACTAATTTTTAGAAGAGAAACACGTATCAAAGCTCAAATTGCCAACAAAAAATTTACTCAGGATGAGCTATTACAAGTATGTGTTGCTTCTGGGTCATCTTCTAAACTTCTGGTTCAAATTATTTGAATTTTTAGTATGTTATAGTTAAAACTGTAGAGAATATGGCCCCCTATTTTGTTTTACTGTTTGAAGAGTATTTCTTGCAGAAATAACTCGTCGAATTTCACGTTCAAAAATGCACTTTATTTATATTTTTTAGTCAAAGCCGTGATTTTAAATACGGAGGCCACCTTCCTTGAATCTTTCTGCTTATTTTCGTATTTTGTAGTTTTAATTTGGTTCAGTATTAATCGCACTGTCTGCTCTCGAATGAAGTCATGATAACCGCAATTTTAAGTTAAATTTCGTAAGAGTAAATCGCCACCTTAAGTATTACAAGGAATCAATTATAGGGCGAAACGTTACATAGTTAATATTATTTTTCCATACAAAATTGGAACCCTCATTTTACCTCTTTAGGGGTTGAATTTCGAAATATCCTTCCTTATTCCTTGTATACATCATAGCTGTGACCTACCCGGCGTTGCCCGGGCATGATATTACGTCAACCTATGCGTGTATGTTTTCAAACATGACTTTTCCATTGTTTTATACCGGTTTTCCATCCTGAAAAAAATTGATTTTTCCTAATTTTCCGAGTTTTTCACTCCGATTTTCCCATTGTTCTCTTCGAAAAGCCATTCAGAAACGAAAACACGAAATCCCATACAAAAAGACCATACAAAATAATATTTTTCATTTTCCGAATGTTCCGACTTTTCCGGTGGATTTTCCCAAGTTTTTTTTCATACAAACCTTATCCTGACAATTACGAACACAACAAAAAACAATTAGTCAAATCGGTCGAGCCGTTCTCCAGTGATGCGGCAATTGATTTTTATTTATATAGATGATGCTTTAATCTAAGTAGGTAGATCTTCCTGAAATTTTGTATAGGGCCATAATTTATCATTCTAAACAGCTTTTCTTGGTAAAATTTTGCAGTATCATGAACAGAAAGGGTAGTTTACCTAAAAAGAAAAGTTTTCGCTTCGCTGTCAAGACCGAGTTGTTTTTTCAAAACTGAAAATATTCTTAAAATTCTCTTCAGACCAAGCAGGACCGAATCTCGCAATCTTAAAATAGAATTCAAATTTTTTTAGTCCATCTCACCTCTTGTAACATCAATCCTGGGACACACTGTATATTATGTAGCGACAGTGTACAATATACTGAGGGAACACCACGAAACGCAGGGCTTTCAGCCCCCCAAGGCTTACCACAGGGCACGGTCTGCGTTAGCCAAAGTGATAGAGAAACAAAAAACACTAGAACAGTTAATTCTTTCTTTTTTTAAAATGAGACGCTAACGATAGCAAACCTTATATCTGTGAACCACTGCGGAGGGATTTAATTTCAAAGAAACAACTTTAAGAAAGTTATTAAAAGAAATTGACTTCCGATAAGTTTAACAAAGTAATATATGTTGACATTTCTGCAAATCATACAGCACGATTTTAGATTCCTGGTAAAGTCCAGAAATACGTAGTTTTCTTAAAGAAAACGATGAAATTATTATATGGCGACGGAAATGTCTCCGACAAATTAAAAATTTCAAAGCAGAAAGCAGAAAAATGTACTACTTGGATGAACTTGGGTGAATGCAGCTCACAATGTACAAAAACTGTGAGCTGACACAGAATTACAAAGTCCAAGAGATTCATTTATTAAAGGATTGTCCACGGGATTGAAGAATTCATCAGGCAAAAGTAAACGGCAATCACACGGAAGATTGGGTCCAACGATGGATTTCTAAAGAATAGGCTGCTTCTCTTTGAGTCCAAAAAAACTGGTGACTATCATGCAGACATGAACTCCGCAGTATTTGAAGAGTGGTTCAAAAATATTTTACCTACCTTAGAAAAAGGGGCTGTTATTGTAATGGACAATACATCTTAAGAGCATTTTCTACAATTTCAAACGCGTATTCAGCCGTGAAGAATGTTTTAATGAACTCAAGTCCGTGTTTGGCAGTGAATCGTGTTCATTAGCTACTATAAAACGCTGGTACAATAAATTTCGGTTTGGTCGTTGTTCCTCAAGTTAAAAGTCTCGTAAAGGTCGCCCAAAGAGTGCAGTCACTGAGAAAAATATCGCCATCGTACGTAACATGATAGAGGAAGATCATCATGTTACCGTCCGTCGATTCAGGCAGTCCTAGGCATAGGTGTGAAAGCAATCAACAGCATCCTGCACGATCGGAAGGTACGGAAACTATGCGAGCGATGGATACCACACAATTTAACACAAGCTCAGAAGCAAAATCATGTGGATTGGTGTAAAGCTACACTCGAACGCTTTAGTCACGGATAGTCTCGTCTGGTATTTAACAATGTTACAGCCGACGAAAGTTGGATATATTCATACGACCCTGACAAAAGCAACAGTCAGCTGTTTGGGTGTTTGAAAATGAGAAGGCTCCTACCGAAGTTATACGTGAAAACGTATTACGAAAATTATGTCAGTTTTCTTGGACTTACTGGGCATGACGCAACTGTGGCGCTGGCTGATCGTAGGTCTGTTAATGCCGAACGGTATACGATAGTTTGTTTGCCTACGGTTATCAAAAGCATTCGTGAAAAGCGCCCGAGAGGGAAGATCATCCTGCACCATGATAACGCTACTTCGCACACTGCTGCTTGAACAAATGCATTTTTGACCCAGCAAAACATTGACAAAATGGTTCATCCGGTATACTTGCAATCTAATGACTTTTTATTTCCTCAAGTAAAGGATACGTTGCGTGGAATGCGATTTACATCGGCCGATGAAGCTGTGGAAGCCTTTCAAAATGAAGTAAATAGCATTCCTTTTGGAGATGTGGAAAAAGTGTTTTGAAAATTGGTTGATTCGTATGCAAAAATTTATTGACTATGTCGCAGAATAATTTGAGAAGCTATAATAAAGTTCTTTTGAAAAACCAAGGTCATTTTATGCGTTAGGCTCAACGGAAAGAGAACACCCCTTGTATTACATTCGGTCATGTGCCAAGATATGTAACATCCCTTTTTCGTGCTATCTTCTGTAATACAGCATACGAATATAATCTATCCTTGTTGCAATTGTGAGCACAGCATCCTAGATAGAGAACACAATTGCAAGCAACTTCATTCGTCTTTTTCCTTGTAAAACATTTAATGTGAAAAACACTACTTGCCAATTATGGAGCTGAGTCACGGAGCTGAAGTGTATCGCGTAAGGTGCCCCACAGAAAAGTAATTCTCCTGTCTCATTTCATCGGCAAGTTATCTCGGAGGTGAAAAACGAGGAGACGGCTTATTAAGCAGATCTTAAAAGCCTTGGAAAACTTGCAAAGAAGCACCACCGCGACCATCAACGACATCACGGAGGTCATCAGATCACCAGGTTACAAAGGCCTTCAAGCTCTGGTCAACTCTGCCGGTATAAGCAAAGGACGTGTAGGAAGAAATATCTCCGCGGAACAGCTACTTCCAGTACCGAGACCGATTCGCAAAGGTCTGAATAACTAGGCATAAAAAATTCGATAAATCTAAGATCAAAATGATCATCTAAATCAATATAAATATATTGCTATTATCACATTTTAGTAGCCTTATTGTCAAATAATAATTATTAGTAATTTATAACATAACCAACAAAACTGATATGAAGTATAAAAATATCCAATAATTGTAATATATTAAAGTTCAGATTTCTTATAAAATATCGCAGGACTTAAATAAATAATAATTGATAGTATGATGTTTTTTGAATAGAATTATTTGGTGTAAAAACAAATTATGCGGATGGCCCCGCGAGCAAATGCTCGCTTCTCAGGCGGCCGACTCGGGTTCGAATCACGGCGGACTCTAGCAGGATTTTAAAAATCGTACGCTCCCCGGCTACTACGCTAACACCTGTAGTAGTCGTTAACCCCTAAACAAGGGAACTCTTCCTCACTTTCGACGGGCAAGGCTAGCCCCCTACCCGGCCCAAGGGCAAAGAGGGCTCATAGAACCACTTTGTGGTTAAAAACAGGCCACGGGCCTGTAATAAGAGGAAGAAGAAGAAAAACAAATTAAAATCAGAGTAGGCATGGCATTTCATGCAAGTAAAACAAAAACTGTAAACAAGAAAATTGGGGGAAGCTTCTTCAAGAGGTTGGTTGTGTTTTTGCCAAGCTCCCCAATATAAGTGATTTTTATGTTCTATTAAATAGCCAAGTTGATTTGAAGTTGTATTTTACTGTGAGAGTGTGTCATGGATTGTCTGTGGAAGTTCTTTGGCATTGGGCTTCCGCACAGGGAGATACAAGGCATCAATTCGGTCCATTGTAAGCCAGGGTATTTCAATGGTATTTTACGGAGGTCCAGTCAATTTTATAATTGGGTGTACAAGTGCATAAGCAAGAGCGTACGTGTGGCGCAGCAGAGCCCAATAATAAGGCCCCCAGCTTCAGTGAAAGCGATGCAAAAGGTCATCGAGGTTGCAACCGACATCCAGGTGGGAGCGAGTGCAGATTTGTGACTAGCTAACAACAGGCCGGCAACGAGTTCCTGTCCAGAGCAGCGTGGGAGTTCCAGCTCGGTGCAAATAGCCCTAGAATCATCGCAAGTTCCCATCTAAAAGTGCCTTTTCGTGAATGTGCTCGTGGCGTCGTATTTGGGCGTCACTTCCGTGCGTGGCGCCAGTACAAGCGTTGTGTTTATTCACGCGGTGTACTTACATTCAGTTATTATTGCATAGCAACAACGTTTACTGCGTGGACATCGACGATTTAAATAAAATTTCAGAGCGTTTTATCTACTGCCAAAACCAGGGAACCATCTTAAAATGAATGTCATTCCCATCAGTTAGAAATACTACACTTGCAATATCCCATCACTGAAATAGCGGGCATTCAGAATGCGTACAAATAAATGTGTAATCAGAGTTTTGAATAACTGTTAATAGCAAATTAGTAACAGTTTACTTCGGATGTAGCGACCTAACTCTGTAGTCATTTTAATAATTATAAAGATAGAAGAAAAATATTAGCAGGACACATTACTAAAGTAGTTAATATAATTAGAGTAGATTATTTATTAAACCCTCAGTTAGAGAACAACAATATATATTAAATTTTGTGGACAATCCGCATTTTTCTACTGTAAACGTCTTAATCGCATCCAAATTGCATATTTCATTTCATTCTTCAGATGCATTGCAGTGAATTAAATCTCCATAAACGGAGAGATCAGGTCATGCAACACTTATTGAAGTCCGAAACCGAAGAATGTAAATCAAACAGGAAAAAGTACGTCATATCTTTCGATCTACAGCAACCCATGCCGATTCCAAAACTCGCCACAGGTCCTGCTTTTTATTGTTGAAAAGTTTGACTATACAATTAAGGTGTTGCTATGGACAGAGGACAAAGCTAAGAGAGGGACGGATGAAATTTTTAGGTTAGCGGCCATACCTACCCTCAAATCGCGACTTCGCACTCATTGAAAAGAGACACCGAAAATATTCACCACAAATATATTCTCCAGAAGGATGGAATACGATTATAAAAAAAAGCAATACGAAAACCCCTTTTATCAGGTGTAACAAAACCGAATCGCACTGAAGGTGGTGGCAATTTGAATTTTTCTGGAATATTTTCATTCCAAAATCCTTCTTTGTTAAGCATACCGTCAACGGACAATATGAACCAGTGATTGTTAAAAAAGGGCAGGCCAAATCTTACTTCTTTAAACTATCTTACGAAAAAATATACGGCGCAACGGTACAAATTGCTGAGAATTATAAAAAATGTCATGTCTTTACTCAAATACATACCCTTGTTTTTGTTCTGTATGGGTGGAAAGCCAGCAAGACAGGTAGTGGTGCTCAGGAAGTGGCGTCATGCCTCCTGAAACACATTAATAAACATGTGTCGTCTAATACGTACTACAGAGCTTGATATGATCCAGAGGCACGCAAGGGCCTCCGCCATCATATGTACGTATGTTACGCCCTCGCCACGCAATCAGGATCAAGAACAAACAAACATTAATAAGTACATCGCGAGCCAAAAGAACTCTATGCACAGCTGCCGATCCTAAAACCGCGTAAGAAGCTCCCACGGCCCGCTCGAGCGCTAAAACCCCATAAATACATCAAAGCTAAGACGACAGCTAGACAAAAGCGAAACGCCGGCCGCTAAACGCGCCCGCCGCTCGGGAGCCGCCGCAACGAGTGCAGGGATCGTGATTACACACCGCTAGACGCTATGGTTTCTGATTAGGAAGCGCGGGAGAGCAAGATTCGAATGTGGGGAAAATCACGAATCAGTCCATTACGCGCCGCAGAAGAAACAAACTCCATAAACGCACATCGGTACACGATCCAACACTACCATAACAAAGGCAGTAAAAGGCTTCCAGAACCTGTCACAAACAGCTAAATATGCCGTCACAATGGAAACATTTACAGGGCCCTCGTAAAGCATCAGGCGCCGGCAAGACTGGGAAAGAGCCGAGTTCAAGCCGCGGTCAAAAAGACAATGGAAATACACATCGCGAGGGCTAATGAAATTAGAAACACGGGCCCTTTTAGGATACACAAAAATCGCTGAACTAGTGCGAAGGCGAGACAACAAACCCGAACACAGAGCAGTTCGCAGATCGCCGCAGCAAAAGAAAAGCTCGCGCCGCGAGCATATTGATGTTAGTGTAGGAAAAATTTAATCGAGTATAATAATAGTAAATTGCAAGCGGAACAGGCCGAGTAAGGACTCAAAATTCAAGTTGGTTTTAGACAAAAACAATACGCATGGTTTCGACCCGAGGGAACTTCGCGCCGCGGCGTAGAGAAAAAAACTCAAAGCTCGGCCCCGACGCCAAATAGTTCCATCCAAGAGATTACAAATCTCAACTTTGTTATTAGACCAGCAAAACATATGAAGTAAAGGCTCAAAATGCGAGTTTTTCTGAGACGCAAACGATGCAGTCATTTTCATCAAAATAGCACTTCGCGCCGCGGAGATCAGAGCCGCGGATGCAAATCAGATTAAATCTGCAAGCGTCCCCACTACCGTTCGGCCAATCACGAGTAAGGGTGCTGCAGACAAAGCCGGCCAGGCCCTTATAAACCCCGAGGTTTCTGGAGGAGATCATCGAGTTCCAGCCATCAGCTTCAACCACCAGCATCCAGCTCTAGCCGCTTCGCCAGCAAGTTCCATACATTTCCTCTGACACGCACCCTCGTGCGGACTAGAGGCTAAGTGTCTTAGGAACATAGCCGATTCGCCAGCAAGTTCCATACACTTCTTCTGACACGCACCCTTGTGCGGACTAGAGGCTAAGTGTCATCGGGACATAGCCGATTCGCCAGCGAGTTCCATACACTTCCTCTGACACGCACCCTCGTGCGGACTAGAGGCTAAGTGTCATCGGGACATAGCCGATTCACCAGCAGAGTTCCATACACTTCCTCTGACACGCACCCTTGTGCGGACTAGAGGCTAACTGTCATAGGGACATAGCCGATTCACCAGCATAGTTCGATACTCTAACTCTGACACGCACCCTGGTGCGAACTAAAGACAGAGAGTCATTGGTCTTAGCGCAGTCACGGGCCGTTCCAGTCACCAGCTCCAGCCGTCCCCATCGAGTTCGATATTCTAACTCTGAGATGCACTCTTGTGCGAACTAGAGACTGAGAGTCATTGGACTTAGCGCAGTCACGGGCCGTCCCAGCCACCAGCTCAGTCAGCGACATCGAGCTCCGGATCTCAAGACAACCGCTCTGACACGCACCCTCCAGTGTGCGGACGAGAGATTGGAAAGAGGATGACGTAAGCAGGCCGCCCCAACGCACCTTTCAGTGATTGATTTGTTTTTTTTTGTTTCGTTTTTTTTGTTAATTGTTTTTGTTTGTCCTTCCTTGCCCTTCTTTAGGTTGGAGGCTTTGTTCGACCATCTGTTTGGGCCCACGTCGCCCGCCACCCCCGAACCAGCCAGTTCTCACGGAGCACCCCAGGGACACCGGCCCCGGACCCCAGACCTCACCTCCATCCCCAACCCTGCGGCGGACCCGCTCCCTGCTCCGACCGACCGTGTCCACCCGCGGACCCCCGCCCCCTGCGACGAAGGCCTCCGCCGCTCCCCATTGCCGGAGTGGGAACTACACCTCCACCCCGAGGCCTTCGAGCGCCACGAGTTCGAGCGGCTGTGGAACGCCGTCCTCCGGAGCGCGGCCGCCCCCATACCCTGGGCACTCCGAAAAATGGACCTGCCCCCGCGCCACCGCCCAGGAGGCGAACCCTGGTCCTCCTCCCGGGACCCCAGGCGCCACGCTTCAGCGCTCCTGCGTCCCCTAGCACCCCTGAGCCAGCAGCCCCGGCTCATCCCCGGCAGTCGCCGCGGAAAACGCCCTCGGTCGGAAGGACGCCGCCGCTCCAAAACGCGCTGCCGCTCCACGGAACCGCCCCCGCGTCGCTAGACGCGCGCCGCACCGGATTGGCCCCGCCGCCCAGCGCCCTCCACAGCGCCGACGCCCGTCGCCACCGCCCAGGAGTCGCCACCTGCCGGTTCGAGCAGACCCCGAGCCCGCACGCCGAGCCCTCGGCACCGCCGCCAGCACCAGGCCCGCCGCCAGCACCAGGCCCGCCGCCAGCACCAGGCCCCCCGCCACCCTCGGCGCCCCGTCCCGCCCCGCTAACGGGAGAGCCCGGGACTACACCCCCCCCCCCCCGAAGCACCTGCGCCGACAGAGCCATCCAGGCGTCCTCGTCCCCATCTTTTGTATAAACCTTTGTAAATAAATTTGTGTGTCTCTCTCTCTTTCTTGCTCTCACTCTGAGGTCTGCCCCGCCTACCGGGGAAAGCACCGTTGGCCGACTGAGTTACCAGGGCAAAAACACCAGTCGCCGGAAGCCATTTTGCTTAACCCTCGCCCGCCCTCCAACGAGGCCACGGGACTGAGTCGTGTTAAGCTTATACTTTGGGCTGATTCGTGTGAGAGTCAAAACAGCAATATAAAGCTCACCCTGATGATGAAAGCGGTCTTGGAATCACACCCATCTTTAAAAAAGATTTACATTCGCCTTCTTATTTCTAGTCAGAGTTTTCTGCCTAATGATTCAGACTTCTCAGATATCGAATGTGCTCTAAAACATCACCAAAGAATTTATTTACCTGAAGATTATATTCACGTAATGACAACGTGCCAACAAAAATATAAATTTGATGTGAGAAAAATTACTTCCGATGATTTTTATGATACAGAAGAACTAGAAAATAAAATAACTAATAGGAAAGTTGACATAAATAAGGCAAAAATCAGTTGAATGGAGATCCGAGAAGCAATGGTGGAAGAATCTTTTCCATACTCAGTTTTTCTCAAAAGTGCTTTTGTACAGGAATATTATTCTGAAATCAACATTAGAAAAAGGCAGGTGGGGAGACCAGCGGTGCAATTCCGAAATTCCCTATTTCATTTATGGCCAGGTGGAAAAAAATTCTAATCCCAAACTAGAAGATGTAAAGCTGGCAATGCACTTAATTCCAGTTAATGCGCAGCAGTTTTATCAAAACCTAGTTGGTGATCAAGAACTGATCGATGACGTTGATGGTTTTAGTGGAGATCTTGATTTTGATATAGAATACATTTAGTTATGTATTTTAATATTATATCTACAATAAGTTTGTTTTTTTCCTGTAAAAAACATGTTTTAGTTTAATTAAAACCTTCTGCTAAAACAAAAAAACCTGTTTTATTTGTTTTGCAGAAAAGAAGAAACCAACAAAAAATGAATTATGGGCTACTAACTAATTTTTTTTTCTTAAAATTTAGAAATAAATACAACACTTTAACATACATCTAGTACATTTGATATGAAACAGGCAGGCTGAAATTAGAAACCTCGGTGCCCGTCGTTTTTAGCGCCGCGCCGATGGACACACGCAGTTCAATTATCATCTGCCTGCCACCCGTCTCAAAACCGCACATCATTCCCAGAATTAAGGCAAAAACATCATAAATATTATACGGGAGGTTCCACAGGCGCTCACCTGCGCTATCCCTTCGTGCGTGCCAAACTCGAGGGGGCTGCAGCCAGAGGCGTCGATTAGGCCTTGGTGCGGATGTGCTCGCAGGGGGAGCAGAACATTGCTCGTATACGGAAAAAGTGTAGGAACGTCACCAAACGGGAACAGCTAAAAAGGCATCAGGCCATAGAGTCGAGCAAAGTAAACTTACTAACACATACCCGTTTTAGATGTTCACGGCTGCACTACGCCAAAAGGAAGAAACATGTGCTTGCTAAAGCGAAATCCCCAAACGAAGTTTGGGCTAGGAGATTACCACAAATACCATTCCCGGGGCCTATTCCAGACCATCCGTGGAATCCATAACACACCAAAAGTAACTCCCAGTCTAAGATGCCACCGAAGGAATCCAATTAAGCTACGTCTCCAAGACGTGAATTTTGGAGGCACCTGACTTTAGCAGCACAAAAATGGCGAATGCCAAGATGGTTTCCAAAAACTGATAACCAAAAATCAAATTTTGGGAAGGGGTCAAATAATAGCAACCCAATGTGCATAAAGTGAAGCCTACACACCAGGGTCTCTCAGGCCTGTAATTCTGATCAGATGGCTTACTTAGACTGAAATGTAGTTTTCAGAAGATCTGAATGCTCAGTATTGTTGTAAGAAAACTTAAACTTGAAGAAAGATATGGCAAAAGTTCATTTTAACCAGGATTAGGGCAAATAATTAGATGAATAGCTGTAAACGATTTTTGAACCGTAACAATATGGAAAACTATATGTTTCATAAGCGTATGAACGTAAATATTAAATTGAAAACGGGAATGTTACCTAACCTATTTGACTGTCAAATAGATCGCAAATGGGCTGCAAGCTCAACTATTCGATCAGCTGTTGAAAAACGATTGCGGAAAGAACTCGTAGCAGAAGCCGTGGCAGAAATTAAAGTCGATTGCGACCAAGAATTGAATTTTGAACTTCAAATTAATTAAGCCCGCCAAAACACAGTTGGCTGATAAATGTATTAATGTAAGACCGTTGTGTCGTAGTAAGGCTGCATATTGCAATTTTAAACCAGAAACATCAACAAAGGCTTGTTCGCCAATAAAAATTGATGGGGATTCTAAGGACTCTTTCGTTTCACAAAAACGGCGATAAAGCGATTTATAAGAACACGGTCATTTGGAATTTTCATCAAAAGATTTGTCATCTGATTCGGATAGTGATTTTCAACTCACAGACGACTGTAGCAACAGTAACCCGGAAGATAGCAATAGTGAAACAAAAAGTATCTATTTGAATAGTATTGCGTAACTGTGCCAAAAAAATAAAAACAGTACTTAGGTATTCCAAAAGAGTTTTTCTGGATAATAAATTTCTCGTGTGAAAAATCTAGCAACACACTTACTCCCAACTATGTATTATTAACACTAATATACACTAAAATACCTACGGAAAAAATACGTGATCTGTTTCAGATGTCTACTAGCCACTGCAGTAGGATATTCAGCAAACTGTTCCGGTGGTGGCACATCTTCTAAAGGTATTTATACTGGCCTAACGAAGAAGTTATTAAAAAATTACTTCCAATACCGTTTCGTGCAAAATATAGTAATGTATAGTCAATTATCGACTGCCTAGAAATTGAAATTGAGAAGCCAACACATCCTCTCAAGCAATCACTAACATATTGGGAATATAAAAAATGTAACACTTAAATATTTGATATCTGCAACTTCAGATGGACATTAAACATACTTTATTCAATTTTGCCGTATAAAGTGACGTTTATTTGTTTCTGGCCTGCCCATAAAAGTTGATGTTTTATAAACAGTCGTTTAAAATTTTTATTCCGCTAGTGATTTAAAATTTTTATTCCGCTAGCGCTTTAAAAATGTCAAATAAATGTCAACCAAAATAGATCAATAATTTATCAAAAACTTATACATCAGGAAATTACAACTAAATTAACAAAACGAAAACAAAAATGGCTACGCATTATTTCCCAATTAAAGAAGTCAGGTCCTTCAACGGTTCGCTGATAAAAAAAAGGTTGCAATTTTGAACAGCACCAGTTTCAAAATTTATGTTTCTTGTAGCACTAACTAATTCGTTGTTCACAATTTTATGCAAATGAACTGCATCATCATTCAGAACAGGAGTTTTTCCCTCTGAAACAACAACTGTGGTACTAGGTTTCTCTGCAGGTATCAAAGAAGAAGTTTTTTTTCCAAAAATCTTTCCGCAGGTCTCTATCTTCTTCGTAATCGAGTCTTCGATATAATTTTCAGCGACTGTACTGGAACTCCATCCACCATGTCTTTTAAGTTCAAGAAGATTCGCACCTCCATCTACCAAAAGCGAGGCGGAGCTCCTTCGAAAAGCATGACCTGTATATAACGCAGAATCGGGAAGACCCAAAAAGGTCGCAATGACGCTAGGCATTTTACGTATTTTGTTCTCTCCTACCGGCTGGACGGTACACTTGCCATGTTGATAATTTAAAAAAAGGCGTCTATGGGTCACCGCTTGGGGTCGTAATTTTACGTAGGTCCTGTAGATATCTACAGCATTTATGGCTACTTCATTAATTATAGTAAACACGCGAGGTTTGCTAGTTTTTGTGTCTGGTAGAGTTACAACTAAGACATTTCCTCGATCCTCAACATCGTCAATTTTTATGTTTACGAGTTCGCCAATGCGGCATCCACCAGCTATACCCATGACAAGCACTGTCTACAATAAACAAAGACATTTTTTCATTTGCTACGTTTTTATTTAAAAAAGTAACTGACCTTAACCAGTAGAAAAATTTCATCCGGTGCCTCACTGAAAAATCTTAACATATCATCACGGCTCAGTACTTTAGATTTTTTGCTTCTAAACCCTTTTGAATTTTGTTTCAATAGAGCTTTCACTTTAGAGAATCTATAAAAGTAATATAAATATTTACAGTTTGATCTATAAAAATGCACTTTTTTCTGCTTACTTTCCAATATCCACATTCTCGAAAATAATGAGGCAGGCCTTTAGCATGGAGCAATAACTCCAGACTGAAGATGGCTTCAAACTCTTGGAATGTTCGGCAATATAATTTAAAATGAGAGTTTCAGTAACTTCCATTGCATGTTTTTCTATTCTCCAGGAGCAAAATTTTTGATAAATTTTTTTGTACGTTTCTTTCGATTTTTTGGGGAGCAGTTGTTCCATAATCGTATCATCATTCTGCATTACAATTCTCACCTTGTAGATACACACAATACTACACTTTATAATAAACTTTGTTACGAAAAATTCACTTTCGTTCACAATTTACGTTTGACTTTTTTCCCGTAAACAGTTCAATCCATGGCAACGCATCAAAAGAACTCACAATCAGCAACTCGATATTTGCAAGGGATTAGTGACATTTTAAGCTTTTAGCAAAAATCTTACATTTACACTAGAAAAGTTTATTACTGCAAAATTGAATAAACAGTTGTATTATACTCGCGGATTAAATTAATGTATTAACTCGCGGTATTAACGCGCTTGCGGCTTCGCCGCGCGCGCGTTTAAACATACCGCTCATTAAACATTAATTTAATCCGCATGTATAATAAATAACTATTAATTCATGATGCGTTTACCAGCTAACTCCCTACGTTCCAAACTGATCGTGAAAAACTGCTATCTCCGCCATTCGGGACCATTTTATATGGAGAAATGTCAACTCGAAAGTGGTATTCGCGTGAAGTAATGTTTTAGGGCTGTAATACAATAGTCAGCTTAATGCAGCGATTCCCAAAGTGGGTTTCGCGAAACCTTAGGGTTCCACGAAAAAATTTTAGGGTTCCGCGTCACCAACGCCGAAATCCCGAAACGCAAATACATTCGCAGACTCACTGGCGCTGCGCCGGCCGTTTAACGATGAATTGCCGCGCTTTGACGTGCTCTTGCCAATCAGAAAGTGCGAGTGAGCCTTCTCCTTTGAAATTTGGTCTACGTCACGCCGTCACCGCGTGTTAGAACTCGCTCAGCAGCACTCGAAGCAGTGAGAGGTCGCGCTTTATTCTTTTATTTCGAGTAGAATAGTATTTCTCCAATTTCCAGCATCCCAGGTAAGCAACACTTCTTATATTGCGGTAAATTAGTTAAAAATGTGTATTAACAAAAGCTATAATTTAGCAACCATCATGGATAGATGGTTAAAATTTGGTACATTTCAAAATAATACCAATAATGAACCCGATAATAATGCTATTCCCGCAACCATACACAGTCAAACAGAACCGACAATTATTATTAACACAACTAACACCGTCGAGCATATTCAATCATTAACCCAGATACTACTACCGTCCATTTAAACATACAGGCTACAGTTTTCTGTTTTAAAATAGTAGGAATTAATTTTCAAAGGTGCCGCCACTTGTACCAGATACTCATAGATAATATAAAGGGGTTTAGAATGCAAGCTCCCTATCTATTTTTAGGTCTGAGAACATTTTGCGCACCGTCCACAAGCCGCCAGATGGAGAATATTTGAAAGAAAAATTAAGGTCACTATAAGAAAAATTACTAAGCCTAAACTTATAGAAGCTCATGAAACAACATTTCAGTAATGTCACTGTCACTGCGCTGATTATACTCAAGTTGCAGTAACTTTATTTTTAATCAACTATGAAACTCTGTAGCGTGCATAAATGTTATAGTACAGGTGTTATCACGCGTCACAGATTTCCAAATCCTCAAAAATATCCTACGCGTTTTACAGAATGGTTGCAACGAATTGGTAATTCCCACCTAATGGAAGTTATGGAAGTTGATCCTATGAAAGTTTATAATGGATATACGGTTTGTGGTTTACACTTTACAGCTTCTGACTTTGATACTAATAATAGACTCCGAAATATGGCTATACCTAGTTTGCGAATTCCGCATGGTAAATTTCAGAAGTATTTATTTAAATTATGACAAAACCACCGACAAATTTTATGGTTTCCAAGATTTTGGGCATAGCCGAAGTTTGCAAATTGCTGACCATGTTCTTGTATTTTATAACAGTGTACTTTTCAAAAAATGGCAACAACCAATTTATTTCGCATTTTCTTCGTCAGCTACGAAATCCCCAGTTATAGTAGAATTAATAAAATTACCGATTAAAATGGAAACATATTATTGAAGCATATTTTAATGATGAATCGTGTGGTGAATTAAGAGCACTTCACAAAATTACTGACTTCCACGTGATCCCCAACAAGATTCAGAAAATGAAAGTGTGTTATGCTACTCGAGTATTAAGTCATTCTATGGCTTCAACAATCTCTTTGTTAGTTAAAAGTGGTAATTTGTGTGAAGAAATAATGTTTATTTGAAATCGGCAGTGAAGTACGCCGAAATCGTCATTAAAATACGAGAAATCGGCAGTGAAGTAATCCATTGTTTTACGACTCTTTTGTAGGTGGCGAGGCGACAGATAAACGTCAATCGACCGAACATAACCTACAAAAGTTGGTTAAAATGTTGTAATTTCACGATTCCTCGATTTCAAATAAAACATAGTGTACACCTCGGCACTGAAGTTCGTTTTTATCCCTCATGTGGTTTATTAAATCCAGTGATAAAAAGTTATACTTCAGTGCCTTGGTATACAAACTACTATTTATAGCAGTCTAATAAATATTTTAACAGGTGATAACAACTTGATTGAAGAAGCTTTAGGAACAGCAAAAATAATAAATTTCTTTGACAAACTTTTCGACAGCCTAAATGGAGGGACACTTCGTCCACACTGCGGAAAACCGTGTTCTGGTGGGGTGTATAAAAATTCGGGACATACAAAATTTTGGAAAAAATCAATTCAACATTTATGCAATATGTAGTTTATTGACAAAGCTGGGAAAAAATGGTGCTTCCAACATTAAAAAATTGGAAGAAAACGCTAGAAGGATTTTTAGGTCCTGAACACACGGGATTCCGTTTCCCAGATTCGGTATGCGGGATACAGAATCTGAGTCTGTTCAGACACGGCGACTGATTCTCAGACGCGGGCCTTCAGTCACTTGCAGTGCCGTGCTGTTATGGACCTAGCATTGCTGTTCTTTGTTTCTGTCGAATTAGTCTAGAATTGCTGTATTTATGTCCTACCAGTACATTAATTGAAATTAATGACTCTATTTTAAGGTATCTTAGATACAAGATAACGCTCCAGGGCAATTATTTTCTTCATAAGAACACTAGGGTTATTATGAAAAATTAACAGTATTTGTTTCCATGGATACAACTTTATTATGCGCCACTGTCACAATGAAAATTAATGACAGCTCAGCTAATGTCACAAATCTAACTTAGATCAGCTAACTAGATCAATCTTAAATACTATATCGTAGTAATTATATGAATTGAATATGAATATGAATTAGGTGAGAAAATTGGTAGGACATAAAACCTTGAAGGCAACACGGGCATTATGAGCTAAGAGCCCGCGATTGTTTTACACACCTCGGGCCAAAGGCCCTCGGTTAGTACACTAACAATCTTGGGCTCTTATTTTACTCATAATGCTCTTGGTACCTTAATAACTATTAAAGTCAGGGATTGGGCTCTACAAAGCTAATAAACTTTTCATTGTCAAATAATGTACGCTCTATGATCGTTGTATAGTAAGGAACGCCTTGCTTATTCGATTTAAATAGAAGTTGCAGAAAATCTGCTACGCATATGATATGATATCATATGTTCTGGCTGGCAAAAGTAGGCGAGTCCAGGCCGTGGTACACGTGGACTCATATCCTCTATATGCTCCAATGGTAAATCGGTATCCGAGATACAGAATTTGTCGCCGGAGGCCGAAATGGAGAGATAAGGAAAATCGGCCGCCGGCGACACATTCTGTATCTCGGATACCGATTTACCATTGGAGCATATAGAGGATATGAGACCACGTGTACCACGGCCTGGACTCGCCTACTTTTGCCAACCAGAACATATAATATCATGTCATAGGCGTAGCAGATTTTCTTCAACTTCTATTTAAATCGAATAAGCAAGGCGTTCCTTACTATACAACGATCATAGAATGTACATTATTTGACAATGAAAAATTTATTAGCTTAGTAGAGCCCAATCCCCGACTTTAAATACAGCACTTCTAGACTAATTCGACAGAAAAAAATAACAGCAATGCTAGGTCCATAACAGCACGGCACTGCAAGTGACTGAAGGCCCGCGTCTGAGATTCAGTCGCCGTGTCTGAACAGACTCAGATTCTGTATCCCGCATTCCGAATCTGGGATACGGAATCCCGTGTGTTCAGGGCCTTGGATTTATATGAAATTTTAGTAGAAAGTAACACGTGTAAGTTTTTTTACCTCGAGCTTTGAATGAAAGTGAAAATTATTTTGGAAAGGTTAGAAATCTAGTCGAGCTGTAAATCCAACAGTTATCCAGTTTCGAGAAAGTTTTAAGTCACTAATGATTCGGAATTTCTGTGGATCAAAATCAATAGGAACAAATTGTGAAAAGACTAATATTGCAGATTTATTGAATATTAGAGGATTAGTAGACAAAATGTACAGTAACGATTACAAAAATAATGAAACGGCATACGAAATTTACAATGTATGTAAATATATCTCATGCTTTCAGCGTTTGAATTAGAAAAAGATTTGCATAAAAGTATAATTGGTTACGATTCCGGCTGGATTGCTAAAACATTAAAACATTTAAATTGTGAACATCGTAAAGCCCAAATCATTAGTAGATATTCGGGGAGCGACCAGTGTCATAAGTTGATCAATGAAAGAGAGTATTATTATGAAAATAGAAAGCTACAATATTGCAACTTAGAGTTCATTAAAAATATCAACAAGGTTTACAATATTTCAAAAATTATATTAAGTAACATAACTTCGGCTGATAATATTAAAAATAAAATTTCTGTTGTAATACCGCATCATGTTAGATTTTCATTTGCGTGCGAACATAAACATAAAATTGAAGACGAAATTATAGGCGAAATAGTAAATATAACAATATATACGTATGTTAAGGGGTTAAATTTAATTTTAACTGGCAAAGATACCAGATCCATAAAATTTAAACACAAAATTTACGAAAATGCAGTAGCAGTGTACGAAAAGAAGTGAAAAATAAAAAATCGAAAATAAAGCTGATGTTTTAATTTGTTATCTACCTATATTAAGTACAAATTAATTAATAACTAAATGAAAGCATCTAGTAGGCTAGCCAATTTTGCACCGTCCTCAACTCAACAGATGACGCTAAATGTTCTGAGACCCAAAAATAGATAGGGAGTTTGCATTCTAAACCCCTTTATATTATCTATGCAAATACTGACATATATGCACTTGTCGGAAAGTGGTTTGAGTAACCTGTCACACGTGTTTATAGTTTCGAAAAGGTGTTGTGAATTGTGTGCTTCCTGCTTCTTAACATGGATAATTGGAGGTAAGTTTTTATGTACATTATTTTCAATTTTTTGTCCAGCAAATTTCGTAATATTTATAAACATACATTATGCTTTGTGATAATGTAAATTTTGTATCAATTTTATCTTTTTATTTGGGAAAAAATAACGCTAAAAGCTGGCGTCTGTTTAAACGGACAGTAGTATAATGGGGTACTTGTTGCAGTTATAATAAACTGCCTCGAAAACTGCACGAGTTGTTGGAGGAAATTGAGAATATCGAGGATATTTCTGAAATTCCAAATTCCATTGTAATTTTCCCACCAACTAATGCAAATGATTATAATACTGATGAGGACTCTGGGGATGAAAATGAAGTTAACATAAATAATCTTCCAGGTATTATACGTAAACTAATTTTTTTTATAAATTTTTAAAAATATTGAAATTTCCAGGCAGTCAGCTTACTGCAGAAGTTGAAATTATCAATAATGATCATATCACATTTGGCGACGATGTTGATGCAGACAGTAATGAAGATTTTGATAATGAAGATGACCTACCATTAGGGTCATTTCAAAATTCGCAGAATGTAAAAAATCCCACTAGGCCCCGTTGCCATAAAAAGAAAAAGCTGTACTCTTGAAAAAAAAAGGACATAAAGTCTAATTTTCCAGAGTGGCAAGATGTATATTCACCACAAAATAATCTTACACCATTGCAACTGTTTTTTATGTTTTTTGATCAATCCGTGATTGAAATGATCACAAATTATAGTAATTCATATGCGGCACAACGCAATCGAAACGGCAATATTTCAGCAGATGAGATGAAATGTTTTATCGGAGTTCTTCTACTGAGTGGATATAACGTATTTCCTAGAAGAGCTATGTATTGGGAAAACGCCGATGATGCAGCAAATAAACTTGTGTATTCTGCAATCTCTAGAGATAGATTCAACTTTATTATGCAAAATTTGCATTGCAATAATAATGATGAACTTACTGCTTCGGATAAATTTTCGAAGATGCGACCACTGCTTACGGCTCTCAACAAGAAATTCATTTCATTAGCACCCACTGAAGAATGCCACAGTTTAGATGAGTCTATGGTTCCATATTATGGTGGCCATGGATCTAAACAATTTATATAAGCCGTTCACGACCTTTTTGGGACAGAGTTGGCTATGATTTTTTCTTTTCATGTTGGACTAACTGATTCGATGATGTAGCGGATGCAACTTTTTTTTCTGTCAGTGTCTGTTCGACATTTTCTTGCCACCTGTTACCGTCAATTTTCGCCTTACTGTATTTTCGAGATTTTGGTTACCAATAATTTCCGATTTATTGTGTGTTCGATGCTTTTCGAATTGCGTTTGGGCACTGCACATTCTTGATACGCAGCCTTGGCTCATTGTTGAGCGCTCGCGATGCGAAATTGGGTCATCTTGTTCCGGCATTCGATCGAATAAGGTCGCGGAAGTTTTGGCGCTGGTCGACGTCGCCATTCTGGAGAAGGTGCTTATGGTTGTCTAGGCACTTCTCACCCTTCAGTTAGGGGATTTGTACGCGTCTCGACATTTCTCCGTATGTGAATTTGGAGATCCTGCTAGATGCAGACCTTTTTTGACGTCAGAATTTCCGAGCGAACCATTTGGGGAAACTTATTTAGTCCCCACCTCGTGCTGGGCCCCAAGTACGCCTATACATCTCGGACTTGGCCCCAAATAGGCGAATACCACGATTTGAACATCACGTTCTGGACCCCAGTTATATCTCGATTACCTCGTGATGGGTCTCCTTTAAGACTTTGAGATCCCGCCTTGTGGCCGCTGCGTTCTGCGATAACGTATCTCGACGCCCTTACCTGGCGAACTGCTCGTCCCCAGAAGCCCGTTCCTGCAATGCTGTTCGCGCGAAGATAACTTCAAATCAGCCTAAGGTAACCTTACTGCCCTATTAATTTGTGCTTCTGTTGTACGGCTCAATCGACGAAGAACTGCCTAAAGTATTTTGGCTTTTAAAGTAAGATTAGCGCGATAAACTGGCGCGAGATATGTAGATAATGGTCTGGACGCATCACTTGATGGCGTAGTTTTTTTGTGTAAAGTAAGAGGCTTCCCCTCGCCGTAGTTCTACTTTTGCTGCGGATTGTGATATTTATTTATTTATTATATGTACAACAGTATAGAAATTCCTGAGGCGGACGCCCGCTGTAATTTTACTATTTTACATTAACGTCACTATCCGGGAGCCGCAGGAATTTCCGTTAATTTTATAATCTGGTGTTTTAATTTGGCCACCCTATTTTTGTGAACAAGGATCCTTGGGGCAGTTACAATGCATATGCAGGCCTGAAACTTTTTACCTATGTGTATCTTTTTATGTGTGTGCCCAACCTTATGAGTGAATAAAACGAACTTGTCATATTTAATTACACTTGATTGTTTGACTCCGGTTTTGCGCATTTCTAGTAATTTCTCAGTGTTCCGATTTAGCTGGAGCGAAATCTAACAATCGCTGAATCAAGGGGTTAAGGCTTCGTTTTTTGTTATCATAAATCGGTGGCGCCAATCTTTCCATCTTTAGAACTCACGCCGTCTTCGACTGCAGTTGGCAGGCGACCCCCTGATTTGCGATTGATAGTGACTCGCCTGGGCAGTGCCCGAGTGAGACAATTTGGTGTTTTGATTGCAACTTTGGATCGTAAGCAATTAAAGTAAGTATCATTTCTCCAGCCCCCTTTGTTTGTGCTTAAAGTTGATAACACACCACATTGCCAGATTTATTATTTTAATATTCGTAAGAAAATAAATGATTTATCAAATGTGTAAAAATAATTTTAATTTCCGTCAAAGGAAAAGTCAAAATGCCCAAAATAATTTTGTTGCAACAAAAAATTTCCACTAAACAATGCTACTTCCAATTTAAGAAGGACAGATCAAATTTAAAAGAAAGCGAGTCAATGTGGAGACTAGAGAATATCCGGCAACAATGTACCTATTCAGAAAATATAACCTTAAACTGAAAACAACCTAACCTAACACAAAAATTGTCAATTTCCATGAGGGAGTTTAGTTGCAACAGAGGTACTGCCAACAAAATTACTAGATGGTCATAGCCTCACCTGACCCAAAAAGATCGTGAACGGCTTATACGTGGCAAGCCGATACGCTGAGGTTACAAATTTTGGACCGGAACTACAAAGCGAGGTTATATTGAGTGGTTTGAACCCTACCAGGGAGCATCTACTCAATTGCTGAATCAGTATAAATTCCTCGGATTAGGAGCAAGCGTGGTCTTACAGTTTGCAGACGTCCTGCAGTCAAATACTAGTGATGTTCCATTTCATATCTTTTTTGATAACTATTTCACCTCCTTGCCGTTATTGGAAGAATTGACAATACGAGGACTGAAAGGAACTGGAACCATGCGAGAAAATAGAATGTCTGGATGTCCAATCCAACATTCAAAAATATTTAAAAAGCAGACAAGAGGTACTTTCGAGTATGCCCTTGTAGAGGACGAAAATATAATGGTGTGTAAATGGAACGACAACAACGTTGTTACAATTGCATCAAATGTAATATCTCAATTGCCTACATGTCCAGTTAAACGTTACTCACAGAAAGAGAAGAAGCATGTAACGATTGAACAACCACATATAATTAAAAAATACAATGAGTTTATGGGAGGAGTTGATCGTGCCGACCAAAACATTAGTTTATACCGGGTATCCATCAGAGGGAAGAAATGGTATTTCTCCATATTTTCGCATTGCCTGGATATGGCAGTGCTTGGCAGTTGCATCGATGTCAGGGTGGTAAAATGGACCATTTATGTTTCAAAAGATGTATTGTTCGTGGACTTTTGGCAACGTTTAAAAAATCTACAAAACGTGGTTCTTCAAAACGTGGTGCCCTTGTTCACAGCGAGTCGCGGTTTGATAGACTTGATCATCTGGTAGTATACCAAGACCGACAAACGAGATGTGCCGTTTACCATAAGCAGGCTGCGTTCAGATGCAAGAAATGTGACCTTGCACTTCACCCTAAAATTTGTTTTAGCAAATATCATGTTCCAGATGCTTAAAATTTGTGTTCTATAACCAATGTATTGTAATATTAATAAAATGATATAGTAACACGAAAGTAGCTAATTTCCTACTGTATGTTTAAACATACGCCAATTATCTCCTAATTATGTGATTAAAATTAAAAAGTTCACTAAGAACTTTTATTAGTAAATAACTGATTGGCCCAAAAACAAAAAAAAATAATTATCATTTGAAAAAAAAAAGTTCAGGAGTATCTAGGTTAACAGGCAACATTTCTACTGAGAACAAAACTAAACCTTCAGTCTCTAATTCTGGTCACATTGCAAAGAAGAAACGTAAATATGACAGTAATTATTTGTTTTACCAACGTCGGTGACAATGAAAATCCCGATGCTTCCTGTGTGATTTGCAATAAATTATTGGCAAACAGCTCTTTAGCACCAGCAAAATTAAGGAGGCACTTGGAAACAAATCACCCAACATACAAAAACAAAGACATTTCGTTCTTCGAAAGAAAACTGGAAACTTATGTTGAGACGCAAACTGCAGCCGTGAAATTTTTTAAAACAGAAACTTTCAATGCCACAGAAGCATCGTACAAAGTGTGCTATCGCATTGCATTGGCTGATAAAGCACATACGACTGAAGAAACTTTAATTAAGCCTTGCGTGAAGGATATTGTGTCATCCGTAATTGATAAGAAAATTGAACAGGATTTACTCTTATGTCGAAGTTTGGATTTGCACACTACTGGCGAAAATATTTTTAATTGTGTTGATAATTTCTTGCAAAAACACAACATAATCTGGGAGAAATGTATTGCAATATGCAGCGATGGTGCCAAAGCAATGATTGGAAAAGTGGCAAGCGCTGTAACACGTATGCAGAATCTTACCAAAAACTGCGATATTAACCACCGTATTCTTCATAGATACGCGCTAGTTACCAAAAGAATTTCAGTTGAATTAAAGACGGTTCTGGATGAAGCAGTGCTAATTATTAATTACGTCAAATCTCGGCCATTACAATCACGTATTTTTAAGGCGTTATGTGAGGATATGGGTAGCATTCATCATAATCTCCTTTTACATACTGAAGTAAGATGGTTATCTCGTGGCAGTGTTCTTCAGAGAATTTTTGTATTGCGGCAGGCACGTAGCCAAGGGGGAGGCTTGAGGGGCTCCAGCCCCCCCCCCCTTGTACCTATTGGACTATTTTGTTTATTCCAAGTTCAATTTTACCTAATCAATTAGGCAGCAACAGCTGTATACAATTGGTTTATTAATTTAAATGAATCTACCATGCAAACACGCCAACGCGCCAAGCCTTAATGATAAGCAAGGTCCGTAAATATATTCGTAGTATGCTTAGAAATATAGGTCATCCCAACAACGACATTTTGGTGCCCACTGACAACTAGACTGACAAACGTCACCGCTTGTGTGTATTTGAGGTTATATGATTTCAAAATGCCAGGGTGTGCATGTTTGAACTGCACTAACCACTCAAGACATGGTTTTCGCTTATTTCGTTTTCCCGCTGACCAAAAAAGGCGAGAAATTTGGGTTAAAAATTGTGGTCGCGATCAATGCGAGCTAACAAAATATTTTTTCTACTCCCGCATGTATATATTCTGTTTTCTTCACAATCTACAGAATGGATATGTAGGCAATTGTAGTTAACTGAACGTATATGATTTCATATCCACACAAGGGTGGATATGAAATACACCAATCACAAACCACGTTAGTCGTGATTACCTAGGCAACTTTCATTAATTGTTTGTTTTGCAATGGGCACGCCCTGCTGTGCCCTGTTTGTGGCAAACGTGATTTTGTTGTAAGATATCTTATTAATTAGCGTTGAATAAATTTTCTTTTAATTTTCCATTCTTTTCCATTGATAGGTCGTAGAAAAAATACACTGTACAACTCGAGTGGAATGTCCATATCGCCCTCGGATAATTGAGCACTCCGCCTACGGCGTCGTGCTCAAACTTTATCCTCGTGCGATATGGACATCATATCCACTCTCGTTGTACAAACTACTATAAGAGTGTGTGAGGTAAGAGTTTTTCATTATTATACATCTATCTATTACAAATACGATAACATTCACCAGACTGAGTAATAACAGAAAAGTTTGCTAGTGCCCAATATATATTATAGTTGTGTCTTCTGTGTTCTAGAAACATTTTGAACTAAATCAATATGAAAATAATCGTCAGGTTTAGTGAAACGTTCATTAAGCGGACCTATCAACTTACAATATCACGACGGAATCAGCACAAAATAGTAAATTAGACATCTCATTTAAAACGGTACCACTCGTAGCACGCTAAATGGGGACATCCTTGCCGATAACCTATAAATAACCTCTTTTAGTGAGGTATATTAAAATGATAGTTTACTTACCGTATCACACCGGGATCAGGAAAATGTAGTCTTAAAAAATACTGTTTTTCTAACACAGGCAGAAACACGGATATAAATGAACGGAAACGCAACAAACGTGCAATTGCAATCCTAACCTCCAATGAACAAACAACTGACTGATTCTAAAACACCACTACAAGATTTAAATTTCCCGCCACTGGCGCCATTTTGGTTCCCACTCCATAGTGGAAATGCATGGGATGACCTATATTTCAAAGCTTGCTATATTTACGGACCTTGATGATAAGCGGTGGCGTGGATAGATCATAAATGTTAGGGGTGGCCGCCGGCCGGCGAGTGGGCGCGGCGGGGAATGCGCAGCGGTAGCGAGCGACCAGCTCGACGCCGCGCCGGTCCTTCCGTTCTGGAGAAACTTCGTAACACAAAACGCAACACAACTTAACTTGTGCTGTGATTTAGTAATTCGTAGTGCTGTGTGGTGTAAGTGAAAATTTGTCAGAGAGAGGTTCTGCTTCTTATTTTTCATTTAGTGAGTGCTTATTACGAGAAACCGTAACGCGTAACCAGTTTTGGTCGAGGTGTTTGCTTAAATTAAATAATAATATTTAAAATGAAACGAAATCAAACTACAATTACATCCTTCTTCAAAAAACCCAGATACACAGAGATTTTATCTACAGGTAAGTGTTACTCGCAATACGCAATAATATTCAGTAGTTTTTTTTTTACATTCAGTAATTTTGCCATTTAGTAACTGTAAGAATTTTGCTATGCTTCATCCAAACAAATACAATTCCTCAATTGAATCAAATGGGTGGAATTATTTTTGTCAAAAATTACAATTAAACCACTGACACTTTTCTTTCGTTTTCAGATTTATCTGCTGCAATTCCTTCTATGAGAAGTACAGTTACCAATTCAGCTGCAAATCGCTCTAACCAAGAAGAAGTGGAGAGATCCCGCAGTGCTGAAAGCATATCAGAAGATCTTTGCAAAACTTCTTTATTTACATGGCACGCAGAAACTTTTGACATAGGAGACATTCGTAGAGAAGCTATAGATGATAACATGAAAAAAAAAACATTCTTCAGTCCGTATTACTTCCGAGACAACCTTACATATTTCCAACAACCGAATATAAAAATCAAAAAAGAATTTTCCAAGAAAAGTGGATTATAGACTCTAAATCGGGATTTGCTTTCCTGGCCTATTCCAAAAAAGAAGAGGCAGTTTTTTGTAAACCATGTTTTTTGTTTTTTCATGAAGGTGTAGGAAAAGGAGGTCATGAGGCTCCGGGAAAATTAGTAAGTTGTGGCTTTAGAGATTGGAAGAAAGCTAAAGAAATATTCCAAAAACACTCCACTACAGAATATCACAGGGCTTGTGTTGTATTAGCAGAACAATTTATTATGGTCATGTCAGGAAAAAAAAAGGATATACTCTCATAGATAGATACACAACATGCAAGGGGGGAAAAGGGGGAGAATAGAGCTGCTATAAGACCTATAATCGAAACTATCCTATCCTAAGAGCTGCCTCTTAAGAGGAGATGTAGACAGTGGTCCCCTCTCCTTGGAAAAACCTGACAAGAAAGATGGAAAATTCCGTGCTTTACTACGGTTCAGAGCATGTTCTGGGGACGAAAATCTGAGGAGGCATGTTATTAATTGCGGAAGGAATGTCACATACATAAGCCCTGATATCCAGAACGAAATAATTCAAACCTGTTCAGATTTAGTCACCGAAGAAATTGTTGCTAGGTTCAACAAGTCAGACTGCTTCACCAGTATGGTTGATGAAACTCTGGATATTTCTGGAACAGAGCAGCTTTCACTATGTATCCGCTATGTAGATTTAAAGGATGATGTACCTGTCATCCGAGAAGATTTTCTAGGATTTGTACCAATATATAGCCAAACTGCAGAAAATGTTATAAAAGTTATATTAGAAAAATGCAGCAGTCTGGGATTACATATGCACAAATGTGTAGGGCAAGGCTACGACGGAGCTGCCACCATGGCTGGCCATCTAACTAGTGTTCAAACTAGAATTTAAAAAAATACCCAAAAGCAAGGTTCTTCCACTGTGCTAGCCATCGACTAAATCTTGCATTGAGTGATACGTTTTCAAACTCCTCTGTCAGAAATTGTCTTGGAACAATAAAAGAAATAACAATTTTTTTCAGAAACAATACACATGCTAACAATATTCTACAGATTAATATCTGAATTCATTCTCCAGAAACAAAGAAAAAAAGGCTGACTCGTCCGTGTGAGACACGTTTCGTTGAGAGACACGACAGTGTATTGACGTTTGTCGAGCTACTTCAGCCAATTGTAATAAGCTTGGAAGAAATAGCAGAGAAGCCACTGAAAATCTCGTCGTCAGCATCAAACTTTTTGGCTGCAGCTGAAAAAAGTGATTTTATTATTAGTCTCTTTGTTTGTCAAAAACTATTAAGCTATACTTTGCTCCTCTCAGTTTTTCTCTAGGAAAAAAGTCTGGACATGGCGGCAGCTATGAACCATGCCAAAACCTTGTTAAAAACTCTTATGACTTTGAGACAAGATGCAATAATTCATTTGCAGATATATTCAGCTTAGCGAATTCATTATGTGAAGAAATATTTCATTGTAAACTGGCAACTCCTAGGTTAGCCTCAAGACAAACTCACCGAGCAAATCCAGTTACTAACTCTACAGAGGAGTATTTTAGAGTAACAATCTACATACCGTGCGTTGATTCTCTTTTACAGAACATAACCGACAGGTTTATATCTAATGAAGACATTCTAACAAGTTTCCAAATTCTCCTTCCCGGGTTTACCAGTCTCAACAAAGTCAACCATTTGGAAAAATTATCTGAGTATTTCGAGGATAACGTATTACTTGCTGCCGTTAAAGCTGAATACACATTGTGGTGTAATTATATTACATCGACAGACAAAGACAATGAACAAAGAAACCGAGGTACTGAAGAACTTAGAACTGTGTGACAAAACATATTATCGGTCAATCAATTTTCTTCTGACTGTGTTGGCTACCCTACCAGTAACGACATGCAGTGTGGAAAGATCTTTTTCAACAATGAAAAGGGTGAAAAGTGTGTCTCGAAGTTTGATGACAGATCAAAGATTGAGTGCACTAGCAATGATATCTATCCATTGGGACATCACTATCAAACCAGATAAAATGATTAAAATGGCTGGAGAGAAGAAGAGAAGACTGTTGCTGTAAAACGTAAAATCCTCAATCCAGAAAAGGTGTTGTCAAAATAAGTTTTAAATTTAAAAGTGTCAATATATATTTTTTTGTTAAAATAAACTAATTGAAATGTATATTTTTGTTCATTTTTTGTTATTCATTATCTAGTATTATTCATATTAGTTTAGTACCATGACCGAAAAGTTACAAGGGTTCAAGAGAAAAGGTAATAAAAAGAATGAAATTTTTCCAAGCCCCCCCCCCCCCCCCCAAACCAAAATCCTGGCTACGTGCCTGTATTGCGGAGAGAACTTTTATCCTATTTTACTAATCATAAATTTCGATTGGCAGATAGAATGACGGATAAGAACTGGTTAACTAGGATTGCATATTTGTCAGATATCTTTGGAAAGCTAAACGCATCATGTTTATCATTACATTTAAACATATTTCAGGCCAATAAAAAAATGATCGCATTATATCGAAAGCTGCAACACTGGCTCTCAGAGGTCGATGAAAAAAAAGTAGAATGTTTTCCTATTCTAAGTGCCTTTCTTACAGAAGAGGATCTTCAATTAGATCCAGAACTTTGGAATGTGTTTAAAATCCATTTGTGAACTTTGTCTGAAACTTTTTTAGAATATTTTCCGACTTTGCTGAATAGTAGTGAAGATTATTTGTGGATGCAAAATCCTTTCAATACGATTTAAAAAACCAAAAGAGTTACTGCCAATTGAATACGAACAGCTGCTAGAACTAATTTCGGATGAACAACTCAACGTTAAGTTTGAAGAAGTACCGTTGGATTTGTTTTGGAGTGAAATCTTTCATGAATATGCTTGTTTAGCCAGGAAGGCAATCAGAAAATTAATTCCCTTTGCGACATCATATTTATGCGAATCCGGATTTTCTGCGTATGTGAGTACGAAAAATAAGTACAGAAATAGATTGGATGCTGCACCAGATATGATAATTCAGTTGTCTGATATTCAACCAAATTTTCAAAGAATAATGCAGTGTAAAGAACAGCAACATGCCTCTCATTATTTTTTTTACAAACGAAGGAATATTGTAAGCCCCACTTATTTGTGGGCACAAAAATGTGTAATAAAACACAATAAAGGATAATTATATATGTATATCATATATAATTTTTTTCATCGTTGGGTTCCGCGAAATTTTATACATTGTAGAAAGGTTCCGTACCAAATAAAGTTTGGGAACCACTGGCTTAATGTGAGTTATTTTACTACTGGAGGATTTTATCATAAAAGCTATGTATATATTCAGCACACTTCGATTTGGACGGCATTTCAGGTGAGAGTAATGAGTATTCTGAAGATTCAGACTCTGATGTGTTCTCGGATGTACCTAGCAACACTGAAACTCGTAGGAAACATTTTCAAGTGAAGAACTCGACGTGGTTTGTGGAAAGAAATAAACGATGCAGATATTTAGGACGAAATAAAATATATGAGAAATGGGATTACGAAAAAGAACCTCGTGAAACGAAGGAAAGATACAGATGCGTCATGAAAGGAAAACGCTTGATGAAATGTGCATCTATTACTGGGGTTTCAAGAAGAGGCGAGTCTTTATTATATCACTTGGTGATAAACGATCAAAACGTAAGGGTCTGCAAGGTGATGTTCTCAAATACATTTAACATAGGGAGATCGAGTGTTCTACTATTGAAAGAGAACCCGAACCCAATATCCTCTCGTAAGCCCATATGTAACAAGATTAGAGATCCAGACCGTGTGAAACAATTTGAACAACATCAAGACTTGCTTGATTTCATTAGGTCACACGCAAATGGAGGTCGACTCAATTCACACACACTGAAGAGAAGAACAGTAAATTTACCTGCAGAATATGCATACGTATACCGGGTGTCAACGAATTTATTAGACAAGTCATAACTTCTAGAGTATTAGGTGTATCAAAATGATATTTGGTATAGGTAAATGGTATAAGGAGAGGAAAGTTTTCGCATATTTTTCACTTTCTGGTCACTTCCGGTTTCACCGGAAATGGCTCCCGTTTCGAATTTTTAAATAGAACACCCTGTATATTTTTGCATATTTGGATTTCTGAGACAATTTTGGATCAGCATGTGACATTTTAAAAACTTATCCATGGCACACTTGACAAAAGTAAATAAATTATTATCTAGTATTTTGCTTAGAAATATTTAACTTATGAGCTTATTTTTAATCCAATCGCAAATAAATTAGTATCGTTAGATTCGCCAAAAAATTCTCTTTTCGGAAAGTGCTTGTCAAAAAAGGGTCGCTATTTGAACAAAAATAGTTAGACTAGAAAACGTGCTTTTGCCAACTTGTCTTATTCCTATCTATCATACTAATCACTCAAACTTTGCGATTGTAGTTTTCTGACATCACCTGAGGTCTTTAGATTAGTTTGCGTCTGATCATGGCCACCTAGATGCCATATTAAAACTGGCTCTAAAAAAATCAAGTAGGCTTAAAAACTTTTTAAAATGTCACATTCTGATCCAAAATTGTCTCTGAAATCCAAATATGCAAAAATATACAGGGTGTTCTATTTAAAAATTCGAAATCGGAGCCATTTCCGGTGAAACCGGAAGTGACCGAAAAGTGAAAAATACGCGAAAATTCTCCTCTCCCTATACCATTTACCTGTACCAAATCTCATTTTAATACACCTAATACTCTAGAAGATATGACTTGTCTAATAAATTCATTGACACCCGGTATATCCAAGATGGCTCGTAAGAAACCTCGTCCATATGAAGTAAGCTATTTGGAGCACACCTTTTTCAAATCTTTTCAAGAAGTTGAATTTTGCAATAGTATAAATCAGGCAAAAAGAAAGGAGAACCGAAGGCAAGTTGCAAAATCAGAAGGGTATTGTAATATTTTGTTTCCTTAACAAGTCACAGGCATTCGGGCTTTGAGATACACTCTAGATTGCAATGTATTTTATAAACGTAAATTTGAAGTTTCCTGGGAACCTTTACCTCTAAGATGAGCTACTAATACGGAACTCTGCCTTTGGAATGGGTTACAAAATCTCCATGCAGAAAAAAGGGAAATAGAGACCAAGAAGTATGATCATCTGCAAGCCCTATATTTTAGGTCCGTGTATTATCACGTTTATTACAATATTGCACACCAATAATTTGATCATATCAAACACTCGTGGAAATCTATATACCGAGTGGCCATAAACATCTGAGATCCCGGTAGCCATGGAATTAGCTACTTATAAATGTTGGTTAGCATTATATTTCAATTACGATAAGTATTGGTACCTATATAATGTAATAAAATGCAATAAGAGGAAGGGAATTTGCCTCGGATTCTGCAGTTTAGCCTACGACTCGATTATAAAAATCTCCTGTTCTAACTCCATTACTTATTGCAATCTGTAATAGTTTTTGACAGATAGGAATTTTAGTAGTGATGACATTAATGACATTTAGTTTAGTTGGATTCATCACTTTAATAAAGCGGTATTGATTCCAAAGGTAATGTGATATCAGATATTTATAGCCACCCGGTATAATATATAAAATTGAAAGTTCTGACTCACTCACTCACTCATCAACGCCCAGCCCAAACCCTTGTACCTAGAAAGCTGAAATTTTGCACAGAGGTTCCCTTTATGATGTATACAAGGAATAAGAAAGGATATTTCGAAATTCAACCCCTAAAGGGGTAAAATCGGGTTTCCAATTTTGTATGGAGAAATAATATTAAATAGACATTTCGACTTGAAACTTCGTAGGAGTACCTACTCCTAAAAATTTTTTCCGAAAATCAACCCCTTAGGGGGTGAAGTGAGGTAAATAAGCCTAAAATACGATACGCGAAGGGACTGGACTGGACTGGACTGGGCGGGAAGGGACGAGATGGAACGGGACGGAAAGGGAAGGGATGGGATGGGATGGAATAGGACGGAACGGGACTGGACGGGAGAAACGGGACGTTTGTGACTGCAAACAACAATTTTTTTAAATTCTTATTTGTTAAATGTTTAACAAAACAAAAAATGTAAACACTACATATTATTGTAAATACTTTTTGTGACTATAGGCTGCTGCATTGTGGCCGCTTTAATATATCACTTGAATTGGTTGTGATTTTATGCAAATCATTTTTTGTAATATTTAGTTATTTATTTGTTTATTTTTACGTAAAAATTAACGACCGTTATGCTTTGTTTTTTTCTTCCAAAATACTGTACTAATAATTCGTGGCGTCGAGTTGTGCGTATCCGACGTCAGGTGCCCGTGGGGTGGGTTTTAATAAGGTGGCCGTGCAACAATTTTTTAAACTGTTAGAGGAAACTGTTCAGAAATATGAACTAACAGCAGAAAAAATCTACAATGTTGATGAAACCGGGATTACGGTCAATCCAAAGGGAGCTTCAAAAATAATAGCATTAAAAGGAAAACCCCAGGTTGGCACTCATACATCCGGCGAGAAGGGAGAAACTATCACTGTAGAAATTTGTTTTTCATCATCCGGCGCCTATATGCCTCCAATGTTAATATTCCGCCGAAAGCGAATGCAGCAAGGGTCTTTAGATGGCCTCGTACCTGGTGAATGGGTTGAGTTAAATGAAAAAGGGTGGATAGATATGACATTGTTTTTTTCTTGATTTAAAAAGTAAGAGCAGCTACAATGATTGCAGCAATACACGGTTTTTAAAAAACAGGACTGTGGCCTGTAGATATGGACGTTTTCTCTGAATCCTATTTCTTGCCATCAGCTACGACTAACTTAGAAATAGATGTCAGTGCGCCTGTAAATGAACAAGAACCTTTTCAGCAAAACGGGGACAACCATGTTAGTCATCCGGTAAGAGAGAAGACTTCCGAGCCGCAATCAGGAACGTCAAAGGAGAGTGACACTAGTTTTGAGTTTGTAAGTCCCAAAGCTATCTTACCAGTCCCTCAAGTTAATCAATCTATGAAAAGAGCTTCAAGAAAAAGGGGTAAAATAGCCATCTTAACATCATCACCTTATAAAACAGAATTGGAACAGGCTTAAGAAAAAAGTATATCGACTAAAAAGAAAGAGAGCAGGTGTTCAAAGTCGATCAAAGACAACAATATCTAATGTTTCCAAAACTAAAAAAGCATAATCAGATTCGGACAGTGAAGTTAGTGATACTAACTACACAGACGGATGGATATGTTGTTCCGGTTGCCACAAATGGGCCCATAATGCATGTGCAGGAGTAGAAGATGGACGACGAAGCAGTACTTGTTTGTGAACATTGTTAATGTCGTGTATAATATAATATTTTTTTCTATAGCAAGAACTTTAACAATTTCAAAAGAAAATAATGACAGTCAATCACATTTCAAAATGTCAGTAGCTATATTGGGTTGCTACGATAATACGAAGCTGTCATATTTAATTTAAACAAAAGTTAGAAAATTAAATTACTTTATCTATCCTTGATGTTAAAGTGCTACTTTATCTACCCTTGCTGTTAAAGTAAAACTTGACCTTTTGTTTTGAGTTGATAAAAGCACACTTTAACATGTGCTATAGAAAAATAGTAATTTATTATACAAGACGATAAAGTTAAATTTTATCCACGAGTGAATCGTTTAACGTCGAGACGAAGTCGAGACGTTAATGATTCAAGAGTGGATAGAAATAACTTTATCGCCGTGTATAATACAATATTTTTTTCTATAGCAAGAACTTTAACAATTTTAAAAGAAAATAATGACAGTCAATCACATTTCAAAATGTCAGTAGCTAGATTGGGTTGCTACGATAATACGAAGCTGTCATATTTAATTTAAACAAAAATTAGAAAATTAAATTACTTTATCTATCCTTGATGTTAAAGTGCTACTTTATCTACCCTTGCTGTTAAAGTAAAACTTGACCTTTTGTTTTGAGTCGATAAAAGCACACTTTAACATGTGCTATAGAAAAAAATATTATTAATACATAGTTAATACTGCAGTAACGGTGTTGCCTTATTTTCAGTTTCTCAGAGTTTGCGGTTTTTTAGTCTTAATTACCCCGTTTTGCCCACTGTCCCCTACCAGTGCCTATGAAAAGGAAGTCCAATATGCAGAAAATAATGACAGTCCATAGACTGAAGAATTCCCTTCTGATGAAGACCAACCTGCTGATGATAGAGAAACTCCAGTTTTCAAAGAGATAGATAAAGAGGTAGGAAATTGCGTACCTAGTTGTGAAATTCGATGCAAAGTACTTCCCAGGAGAAATTATGAAAACTATGAAAAAAGGAGCACATATAAATGCAATTATACCTTTTGGGAGACGATGGAAATGGCCACAGGGAAAGGATGAAATATTTTATAATAGTGAAATCATTATAACAATAAATAAACCAGTGCAACGAGTAGTAGTAGTAGTAATATTTGTGAGGAGACTCGTGTCTAGCAAGTAGGCCTTCATAGGCCCTTTTTGCGAACCCCGTGGACAAGGTCTAGGCATGCATAGTACCAGGTACCTTAGTCCTACTTAGAATTTTGCCGAGACTAAGGAGTTCCAACCTTAACAAGTGACCTTTTACATGCTACACATCGTAGTAACATGGGACCCACGGCTTTACATCACTTCCGAATTATGGAATTCTGTCGAGGTTTTCATCCGCCTTTTTTATTTTTAAAATCCTCACCGGGATTAGGGATCCAACTCTCGACCCTTAGATCAGTAGCCAGAATGCTTACCACTGAGCTATGGAGCCCTGTAGTGCAACGAGGAAAGGGAGAATTATTTGATGTTCCAGAATTATACCGCTTCTTGACTAAATTTTTATATTTTTGTATACATAATATACCGTTCCATTTTTTATTTTTAGTGTTTAGTAGTAAAGTTTAGCGAGTTTCGGTTTTTAAGAAGTTGTATTCACGTATTATACGTTCCAAAGCAGTCATATAGTGTAAAAGTATTTTTTTTTACTTTCCTTATTTGGTATTAATAGTTCCGTTCCTTAAATGTCCTTTTCTATCGCTAATTGAAACCTTTTAACGATTCTGTCTTAGTATTTTTGCTCTCTAATGGTTATTAAGGGGTTACTTTATGACAACATTGCGATCCAACAGCATTTTCCTTGAAAAATGAGTGTCACAAAAACCCCTGGGACAACATTGTGACACTTTATTTCCTAAATATATTTTTTGTATAATCGAAAATGAAGTTTTACACCCAGAATATGAAAGAGGAATGTTGAATCTTTCTGCCATGTAATAAGCAGTTCATTCAGACCAATAGCCAGTGAAATATAAAAAAAAACATGAAAACTGTAACCACACTTTACGGTATGTCGACTTTTTTCTAGCTACAATAAATATTAAAAAGAACTCATTTAGTAGTTGGATATGGTCTAACAAATTCAACAATGTATACACAGAAACCGAAGAAGACGCGACAGCAGAAGATAATGGTGATTCAAACAACAGAATAAAGAAAGAGCAAGTGAATTACTAGAAAATACCGGAAACAGAAAGGACAAGAAACTTAAATCAGATTCAGTTCTTGATTGGTTACAGTTACTACCAAAAGTTCCTAGTCACTATTGCCGAGTTTCAACTTCACGTACTTACGTTGAGGTGTCTTTCAGATCTACTCTTCATATTTTTGAAGTTTCTAAACAATGGTGTGCGGATACAAAAAAAAACTGCAGTGCAAAGGAAGAAGTTCTGCAAAATTTTAGGCAAACAGAAAATATTAATATTCAAACCTCGTCAAGATCAGTGTGATACCTGTGTCTTTTAAAGGAGGAAATTTATCGCAAGAGCAATATGATTTGCACCTAAGGCGAAAAGACAAGGCACGCGTTGCTAAGGAACTTGCAATTTCTTCTGCTTCTGATATAACTTTGGTAGAAGCCATGGACGTGGAAAGTGTTTTGTTGTGCCCAAAATTATTAGTTTCAAAGCAATATTATAAACAGAAATTGCAGATCCACAATTTTACTGTGTATATTTCTAACAATAGACGTTCATCTATATGTTTGGCATCAAGGTAAAGGGAGAGTATCATCTAACAAATTTACTAGCTGTGTATTCAATTTCATTCAAGTACAATCTACCACATACAAAAAATTATTTTAGTATCTGATGGATGTTCTTATCAAAACAACGGACATGGACGCGACAAAAACGTAAATAATTCTCGTAACTATAGTAGCAATATTATTATGCCCTCTCGATTTATCAAGACAAAAATTATTTCTAAGTTTTTAGTGCGTAATTTATTTCCAGTATTGGAGGTATAATAAAAAATAGCGTAAAGTATTCGTGGATAACTGGTCTTTAAAACACTTGCTCTGTTTCGAGCACTCCGGCTACGCCGTCGTGCTCGAAAACCCGCGCGTGTTTTAAAGACCTTGTTATCCACTCATACTTTAATATACTATTATAAACTTACACATAAAATATTTATTATATCAGAAAGTTTAATATGTAGCATTTATGTATGAAAAACAATATCATTCATATGACCTTCATGGCTTCCTTGACAGGGGGTTATTCGAATGTCAAAATTTTCGATAACTTTTCGCAGTAAAAGTAGATCAATGGCATCTAATGCAGCTCAAATGTGGTCTTTCAGTTGGTGAAGTGTTTGTGGGGTACTAGTATACACTTTATTTTTCAAATACTCCCAAAAGAAAATAATCTAAAGGAGTAAGATCACAGGATCCTGGCTGAAAATGCACCTCACAGTTTCTGGAAATTATGTGATCGTCGAACTTCGAGCGCAATAAGGCGATTTTTTTAAGGCTTGTATGGGATGTTGCGCCATCTTGCTGAAACCAGAGCTGATTCATATCCATTTCATCCAATTTAGGCCTCAAAAATTCTCTTAGCATGTTATAATCCGTTGCATAGTGCCATAGGTCATACCCAATTGAAGTTCTTGGCTGTTCACGCACATTAACACTCACGGCAGCAATATTTTTTTAAATGAACTGTACGAGGATGCTGATACACATTACGATCTTCCACCTATCCAGTTTCTTCAAATCGTCGCACTACTCTGCAGATTCATGACTCACTAGGACGATTATTTTGACCGAAGAAGTCTCGAATTTTACGAAATGCTTTTTTGACGGAACGATCATTTTCGTAGTACGTTTGAATAACTTTTACTCGTTGTGAGGTTGAAAAAAACTCTATTGTTGCAATTACCAAAGTCTACAACTGACTTTTGTCAACAAATGTTTTCATGGCCATTGCGATTTAAGTCAGATAACGACAATCAATATCCACGCTAACCGTTGGATCACCCATTACTTGAAAAAGGACATATGATGATGGAGGTGGACAGTGTTCACTGTCACGCTTTACACTGGAAAAGATGTTTGCTCCTCTAATATACACTCCCGCTGATTATGCGAGTCGAATGCGACAAGCAAGACTAAATAACCACTTATAATTAATCATTTGTATTATAAAATCTTTCAAGATTTTGATAACCTTCCGAGCAACTATTTGACCATAAGACCAGGGGAAAAACAGGTGACCCTACTGTTTGTTACTGATATTACAGGATTACTTCATCAAAATGGCAAAGTAAATTACAAACTGCGATATACTGAAGATTGGAAACTACTACCACACACGCAGAGAAAGAACCTGAAAGTCTGTATAAGCACAAACCAAAAATTGATCAAAAAAGTTTGAAAATCTACAGCAACTTAACCCTTCAGACCCTAGCATTGCCATATGGTAATGGGTGCAGTTAAGTTTTCTGTCGGAATGCCAAGAACTATTAACGAGTATTTCAGGAAGATGGCGCTGCCAATAGACCCATTTTATACCGACATACACATGTGTTAAAGCTGAATAGCAGACTAGTGATTCTTCCAGTGAAACTTAATTAGTAGTGACCACTGACTTACCACAATTATGGACGTTCTATTTACGTCAGTACGAATAAATATTTCATTTGTTTATATTTTTAACAGGTGGTTGTTAATAGGTTACGGAGCCTGTTTTGACTTGCATATAAACATATACTTGCCGCTGTTTTGATAAGCGTGTCTACCATATGGTAACGCCAGGACTTCCACATGATTTGATAATTTATATTTTGTTTAGAGGCCCTACTCTCGAAGAGGCTTTACAAATTGCTTATTTCGAAGAACAAGACGATGATGTGACGGACATATTCATTACACCACCTAAAGCTCACGTTCTCACAGATGAAGATTCTGGTGACGAAACTGAGTTAATTCCCAATCATTTCACAGGAAGGCAATTACGAGCGGAGGCAGAAGTAAGATACAGAAGTGGTACAGAAACTTCGGAAGACTTTCAAGGAGCAGAAGAAGCTGAAGACCTTGTAAATAACGAAAATCGAGGGGAACTTGATGAAGACACCTTTTCTTATGAAACTTGCAATATCTATAATATTCCGTGAATTCGAGGGGATCTGGTTGGAAGTGACATGAGCTTTCCTTATGGTGATTATTTGTTATACAAGGATAAATCACCCGTTGATTTATTAGAGTCATTTTTTGACGATTCAATTTATTCTTTGTTATTAGAAGATATAGTACGTTATGCTTTGTTTTTAAACTGCCCGAATCCTAAGGTAACGGTGGAAGAACTAAAATGCTTTAGTGGTATTCTTGTTAGTGGATATAATGAACTGCCAGGCAAAAGATTTTACTGGGATTCAGAAGATATGAAAAATTTGGCAGTAAGTAATGCGATGAGACATGACAGATTTTTTCAAATGGAAACTACGCCCTTTGATTGATAAAATGCAGAACTGTATGAAAAAATTTGTTCCTGGGCAGCACATTGAGTACGATGAGTCGATGAGCAAATATTATGGCCATCATGGCTGTATACGCTTTGGCTAAAAAGTGTGGAGTTTGAACACAAAAGAGGAGTATCTAATAAATTTTGAAATTTATCAAGGAAAACGCTTCATTGGAAATGAAATGCACCAGCGTCTTTTTGGCAAAGCTGCAGCACCATTTGTTGGTATGTTACAGAATCTGCCTAATAAACATTTGCCGTATAAATTCTATCTGGATAACCTGTTCTCTTTAATTGCACTGCATAATTTTTTACGACAGAATGGGTATTCGGCTACTGGAACTGTAAGAGATAATAGAGTTCCAAAGCAGTGCCCACTGAAAACAAAAGCAGAAATGAAAAATCAATCAAGGGGCACTCTTGACTCCTGTATTGCTAAAGGTGTTGAGACCATTTTTGTAAAATGGGTAGATAACAGCGTTGTTACGGTTAGCATCGACGCCATTTGGTGTTGAACCGATTTCAAATGTAAAACGTTATTCACAATCCGAGAAGAAAATTATACAAGTACCAAGACCAAATCTAATTGGACAGTACAATAATTTCATGGAAGGACCAGACCAAATGGATGGAAATTTAGGAAGATATAGAATATCAATCCGTTCTAAAAAACGGTGATGGTGTATATTCACCTGGTTAGTCGATGTGGCCATAAACAGTGCATGGATTTTACATAAGAAACATACAGATCAGCTCTCGTTTCGAAAAGTATTAGCAAACACATTTATTTGAAAAAATATGGCGTTTTACCAAAAGTTAGTAGACGACCATCCACATCTAAGAACAATGTTTCCTGTAATAGAATAAGTGACGTGGCAAGATATGATGGTATGAATCACTTACTAGTCTGTAGCCTAAATAAAAATCGACGCCGCTGTGCTGGTGAGGGCTGTACATCCAGGCGTAAGGACCATGTGCAATAAATGTAGGTGAACGGGGGGTACAGTGAGACAGGGTACTCAGTGAGACATTCGAAATATTTCACCCGCAAATTAAGTTTGGTAATTGCGCCACCTACAGTTGAATAGTCTACCTACCAGCTCTCTATTAATGTAGTTTGACAAAGATCCGCAGCATAGTATTGGCGTTGTAAATAAGTGGTGATTACAGTGACTATATCCACTGTAGTGGTGATTAGAGACCCTGTATATTATTATCTTACTTTTTATACAGGGTCTCTAGTGGTGATTAGAGTTACTAGATTGAGAGAGTAACGCGAAAGTCGGCCATTGTTGGTCCACAAATTGGCGGGACATTTGAATGTGCATAACCACGCTTTCCATTTTAAAAGTTTTCTTCCATCCTGTCTGATTCAAATTGGGTTGTTTCAAAATGTGCCTGTTATTGAAGAACAATTAATTAACGATTCAGATTAATTGCAAATCTGTTGTAATCTGCTAATATATGTGGGTATATATCGACTTCACAAATCCGAGCTCCTGCAGATAAATGCCAACCATTTACGCCTTTTTTGTTCATTCTTTTCATCTTGTGGTAACTGAAATAGTCGATTCACCGAAGCTCAAAAAGATAACGAAGACCGAAGGTTAACAAATTGACATAACTGAAAAGTGAAGTGACAAGTGTCCGACGTCAAATGTCAAAATTTAGCCAATCACTTGACGGCGCAAAATCAGGAGGTTGAGAAATCACGTCTTTGGAAGTGGCTAAAGTTACAAACCGCCATTTATGAGCCAAATACATTGGCGATACCAATCGCGTTACTCTCTCTATCTAGTAACTCTAGTGGTGATGTAAAATGGTGCTGTATTTTTTTATAAGGTATGTTTCACTGGGTGAAATACTCAAAATACTTATATTGTCAAAAGTTTAGTTGATGTGCCCTACAGTAGTCTTTTGGGGTTGTAATGATGCAGTAGTTTTTTACATCTTGGTTATCAATTTTTTTTTATTACGTTCATAACCTAGAATGGTCATTTGTCAACAGTAAGACGTTTTCAACATGTCTCACTGTACCCCTAATAACAATTTTTCATACTTAAACTTTCTTTAGGTACCAACATGCCACGAAACAAGCCAAGGAAAACAAATATGGGTGCTTTTACGGAGGAAACGATGAGAGAGGCTGTTAATTTAGTTTTATCTGGGCGAAGCATAAGATCTGTTGCAAAGGAAAATGACTTAGGGCCGGTTGCAGAAAGCAATGTTAAGTCTGGTGTTAGCTAACATCGCGTCAAAGTGAACAAAAACAAATCAAATCTCAAATGCTTATGGTAACTAATACATTAGTAAACAAAATTTGATGCGATTTTGTTCACTTTGACGCGATGTTAGCTAACACCAGACTTAACATTGCTTTCTGCAACCGGCCCTTAGCATTTCAAACTCTTGCTCGCTATGTTAGAAAACAGCGAAGTAGTGAGGAGAATATTCGCATGCGTCCACATTATGATGTACGAAAGATTTTTACCTCTGAGCAAGAGGACTCACTAGCTGAGTATATGGTTAAATCTGCACATGTGTTTTACGGTTTGCCATACAATGAATGTAGAAAATTAGCCTATGAAATGGCTGCTATAAATAACATAACTGCTCCTAAAAACTGGAACGTGATAAAATTGCTGGTCTGGATTGGCTGAAAGGGTTTATGAAACGCCATCCAAATTTGAGTTTGAAAACTCCAGAGGGCTGCAGTTTATACCGTTCTACATCTTTCAATAAGCACAATGTGGACCAATTTTTTAATAAATTAGAAATGCTTCTAAAACGCCATGAGGAATTTAGAGATGGTACCAGGATTTTTAATTTGGATGAGACTGCTACAGTTACTGTGCAGAAACCATCAAAAGTTATTGCTGCTAAAGGGTCTCGCCAAGTTAGTAAAGTAACCAGTGCCAAAAAGGGGACGTTGATTACAACATGTTGCATTATAAATGCAGCAGAAAATAGCTTGCCACCAGCAATGGTGGTCAAAGCTCACATGTTGCAAGGAGCACCTCCGGGAAGCCTTGGTTTAGCATCCAAATCTGGCTGGATGAACACTAACCTGTTTATCAAAGTGATGGATCACTTTATTAAACACAGTCAAAGTTCAAAAGAGCATCCTGCACTCTTAATCTATGATAATCACGAGAGCCATTTAAGTTTGGAAGTTATTGACAAGGCCAAGAACAATGGTGTAACAATTCTGACCGTTCCTCCACACACAACTAACAATCTGCAGCCCCTGGATGTAGGCATATTTAAACCATTCAAAACGTATTATGATTCTGCTATTGATGCATGGATGATGCATAATCCAGGAGTTACTTTTTCGATTTATAATGTAGCCAGCTGTGTGGGCATTGCCCATGAAAAATCCATGACACCAAAAAATATACGAAATGCATTTAGAAAATGTGGAATTTTCCCATACGATAGATATTTTCACAGAAGCCGACTTTATGCAGTTCCGTCACTGACAGACCAGCACCTCAAAACGAAACTGAAAATGCAACAGAATTAGTTCATCCATCGATCCCGACAACCAACACCTCCGTTGTTATTTCTACACCAATTTCTACACCCAGTGCCACCTCTACAGGTGCAGTGACTCTAGTGATTTAACCCCCAACACCTGTCTCTACACCAAGCAGCAGCTCTGAAGCTTTCCGTGGTTTTCCAAAAGCAGAAGAAAGGAAAAAAAACAGGAAACACCGAACACAGGGAAAAACTATGGTAGCTACAGATACTCCTGAAAAGAGAGCACTAGAAGAGAGAAAGAAAAGGAAAGACCAAGAAGGAAAAAGAAGTAGTCAACCACATAAGAACAAAACTGTTAATAGGCGATTATACAGTTCATCAGAGAGTGAAAACGAAAATTATGTTGCTTCAGAATCAGATGGGCTAGAAGACGTTGACTGGTAAACTAAATGCTACTCCAGTGAAGAGTAATTATGCTCTGGTAAGGTTTTTGGGAAAAAAATTACTAAAATATTATGTTGGGCTTATTGTAAATGACCTATACGAGTCTGAGTATGAAGTGTCTTTCTTAAGGAAAAGTTTGAAAGCAAACGATAAATATTTTTTCCCGATTGTACCAGACACTGCTTCAGTTAACAAAAGAGACATTGTAATGGTTCTACCACAACCAGCAATGTATGGGAAAACTAAAAGGCAGCAATTCTTGCTGTCCTTTTCTATAATTTAGGACATTATAATATTAATTACTTAATTAGACATGTCTCACTGTACCCACCCAGGGGGGGAACAGTGAGACAAATGTGTTGCAAAGTTTTATTTTTTTGTAATTTAGATTGAAGTTTTTTTTCTAAATATTGTTCCAAACTAGAGTAGAAAGATTGTGTATTACAAGTAAAAATGTTAATTTTGTATTTCTATAATAAACAATGCCAAAACAATTTGTTTTAATTTTTGCGTCTCAGTGTACTCCCCTCTCCCCCAATGTGGGCTGATGTAACGACTGCAATTTGTTATTTCATACCACGTAATTTTGTTAAATAATGGAGAATCTTTCGTTATTTATAGATTACATACCAAATATATTACTTCGACACGAAGTGTACGAAGTATTGAAATTCCCTCATATCAAAAACCACTCTGAGTCATATATCTCTAAAGTTCGTGTCAACAGACTAATAAATCCACTATACCAAATCTCCGTCTCGGCTGTGCGGATCTTTTGGTGAAGACCCCAGTCCACTAGATCCCTCCCCCGTATTGGGGGGTGCCTAAACGTGCTGTGCGGGGTATGTATGTTCGTATGTGTACACGATTCCGGTCGCCAGGAACCTTCCTGAAGTCTTGGATCGTTTTCATACGATAGGTCCTCCGAAAATGAAGGCAACATCAACTTTTGAGGTATGGTCGTCGGCAAAAGATTTTTTTTGGTTTTTTTTTTTTTTGATAAATAACTTTTTCATAATATTTCATTGTATTAGCGAAACGGAGTGATGCTGAGTGTCGAAGTATTCTTGGAAAGCACGAAAGGCCGCTTTTCTTTGGTAGGGGGTACCGTATATTTTTTCATTTAAAAACGCATTTTACTACCGGGTGGCCATAAATATCTGAGATCCCGGTAGCCATGGAATTAGCTACTTATAAATGTTGGGTTAGTATTATATTTCAATTACAATAAGTAATGGTACCTATGTAATGTAATTAAATGCAATAAGGGGAGGGGAATATGCCTCGGATTCTGCAGTTTAGCCTACGACTCGATTATAAAAATCTCCTGTTCTAACTCCATTACTTATTGCAATCTGTAATAATTTTTGACTGATAGGAATTTTAGTTGTGATGACATTAATGGCATTTTGTTTAGTTGGATTCATCACTTTAATAAAGCGGTGTTGATTCCGAAGGTAATGTGATATCAGATATTTATGGCCACCCGGTAGTTTAAAATATTTATTATAAGTCGGCAATAAGCAATAAAACCTTATTTTCCTAGCATATTAATAAGTTTAAGATAGATTTAATAAACTTGAAAGATTAAATCTACGATGCATAAAGACATCGCAAGTTCTAGGATAGTTTAGAAACCTAGAAACCTAACCTATATTACCTTTTTACTTCCTTTTACTACTATAAAGGAAGTATTGGATTCACCCCAAAAATTCGAAATTGAGTTTTCAACAGATCTTCACGTTTTAGAGTCCCCTGATCCCAAAAAACATATTTTTTTTCATTGGTCTGTCTGTCTGTCTGTGTGTCTGTCTGTCTGTCTGTCTGTCTGTCTGTCTGTCTGTGTGTCTGTCTGTCTGTCTGTGTGTGTGTCTGTGAACAGAATATCTCAAAAACGAAAAGAGGTATGGCATTGACACTTCGTATATAAGTTTTGTGTACTATGTAGATGAGACGGCAAGCTTTTGAAGAAAATCGCATAACCGGAAGTAGGTGTTTACTCTTGTGATTTTTCAGTTTTTTTCGATTTTTTCAAAAACGGCTAACGATTTTTTTAAATTTTACATTTTTCTTACATTTTTAATGTGTATTGATGTGAGATAGGTGATTTTCCAGTTGAATACTTCTAAAGTGGGTTTCTTTTGTTTTTTTTTCTATTTTTTTTTATTAACTCCTATTTTAAACAAACACCCGGTATATTATTACATTTTTGAATTCACCTTAAAATTCTAGAGAAAATTTGTCTCTTCAACTAACACTCGATTTTGTACCGTTTTTGTAGAATTTGTAATTTTTGAAAATTTTTAACAAATGGTTAAAAATTAAAAATGAAATTTTTGACTAATTATAAGATCACTGTAAAAGGAAGTTGTGTGAGTGTATCACACCAGATTTTTTAAGTTTAGTTTAGAATACCTTCATTTGTACTCTTTCTATTTTGAATAAATACTATTTCCACTTTAATTTTGATTATTATAATTTATGTATGCTAGAAAAAGGGCGCTATGTATTACAAAAGGGAAAATTTTGCAGGCGCAACGATGAAATACAATTTTTATTGGTGGTCCAGTTCATTTGTTGAGCAGTATATATAGGTCACCAACCAACTTTTGAACAAGACAGTTACAGCTCTCCGTTGTATAACCCATAGAGAATATATGGTTTGATGGTGTATGACATTGGCCACAGCAGCGATTCAAATATTGCATATTCATAAGTGAAATGGATGTTATGTGATATTTTTCTGGGTTTTAATAAAATCGGAATGTAAAAGATTGGATTTAAGTTTTTATTTCATTTATAACACAATAATTAAGTAAAAATATTACTGCTATACATAACTAACCCAATGTTGTCAAGTAATTTCGTTTGCATACCAACAAAAATGTTGCCCTAACATAACCTGCTCGGAGGGGGAAACACTGTGAATGAGTTAAATGTACGCTGTGCAACTCCACGTTGCTAGACAACCTATAAAGGCAGATATTTGACCAGTTGATATAGCTACAGCTTAAAAAACAAATAAAAAAAGGTTAACTCATTTGAGGAGCTCATTTTCAAAGTGCTACAAGTCCAATTTTTGAAAATTTCAGGTAAAGACGGCGTTGCACTCTCAAGGCAGTTATCTGTGCTTCTGTAGAAGTTCAGCTTTCAAAACGACACCAGTCCTATGAAAATGTATACAGCTTTTAACGTATCATTTGCCAAACCGAAACAAGTCCTCCTGCTTGTCCGTTTCAAACCGCAATAAGTCCACCTTTTCGTTTCAAAATGACACAAGTCCAAATTTCAAAACGAAACTAGTCCGTCATACACCTGCGCCGCGCCGGTTTGCAATCAGCTGTTGATGACTAAGACTTAGTCATAAATTACTTAGTAATTTATTTACGGTTAGTTACTTCTTGTGTTGTTGCGTGTCTTGTTGTGAAAAATGGAGTCTATTGAAGGTGTTATAGTAGAAGAACATAGTGTGGGGTCTCGTAAAAGGCCACAGCTATCGCAAAAGGCTAGAATCACGAAAAGGAATGAAAGGTTTGATAAAATGTAATTTTGAGGTTAAGGTACAGCAACTAATCCTTTATAACATGTTTAGATATAAACCTGTGGACCCTAATTTGAGGAAATGGGCGATTCCTTGTCAGCATACCAAAAAGAAAGCGTATCAGTGCCGTGAGATAGACATTCATACCTTAAAAGAAGCTAAGAAGTATTTCTTTAAGGATTATTATAAGAATAATCAGAATTTGAGGCTTGCAACCCTACTTCAAGTTGCTACTCCACAGAGAGACCGAAACAGACATGCTGCTACGTACAAGCCACATGAATTCCAAATTCAATATACTGTAAGTTCCTACAAGTAGTATATTTCATTGCAATTCATATTTTTGTTTTGTATTAAAACTATTACAGATAAAAGCAAAAACCTGGTACTCTTTACACACATGCTTTAAAGCCGTATTACTAAGCTAATTCAATATAATATAAAAAGTATTTATTTTAATGTATAGGTACCTATACAGATTTGCCCCAATATAATTATTATTTTACTTTTCTGTGTGTACGTATATGGATATTTTTGGTATATATTCTAAAATTAATAACTAAATTACAGATACGTCAGAAAAAGATGCATTACAAAGTCTGCAGAACCTTCGTTGCAAAGTTGTTTGAAATTACACCTCGTAGGATTTTATCTGTTGCTAAAAAAGTCAAAAAGGGAGAAACCGTCGGGATTAATAGTGGCGGAGACAGACGGTCTCATAAGCAAGTACCCAAGTTCGAAAAAGTAAAAGGTTTTATTGGCAAATTTAGAGCGCAAGAAAGCCATTATACTCGTAACAAATCTATACGATTGTACCTGCATTCTTCATTAACTGTCAGAAAAATGTGGAAAATGTACAATAATGATGTGGAGGATGACTTAAGCGTTACATACGGTTATTTCCATAAAGTGTTTAGCACCCAATTCAACTTGGGATTCGGTTCACCAGCCACTGATGTGTGCAGTTATTGCGAACGTATGAAATATCAGATTACAAACAATTCAGAAAATGATAGTCTCAAACGTGTTGCAGCTGCACAAATTTAATGCAAAGCAATTTAACTTGTTGATGAACGAAGAAAGGGATAATGAGGTTACATACTGCTTTGACCTTCAGCAGGTTCAGAATCTTCCTAAACTTCCCATACAAGAAACTTTTTACTCCCTTCAAATTGCTTTCTACTGTTTTTGTATCGTTGACAAACATGCCAAAGATCCAAAGTTCTACGTGTGGACCGAAGATGTTAGTGGCCGTGGATCCAACGAAATTGGATCAGCTGTGTTACATTTTCTTAGAAATTCAACATTCGATGAATCAGTAACAAAAATCCGTTTATTTTGCGACGGGTGTGGCGGCCAAAATAAGAACAGCCACATACTACATATCCTGATGTACTGGCTTCACAATGAATCCCCAAACCATATTAAGGATATTCAGCTAACATTTCCCATTAGAGGCCACTCTTATTTACCGGCAGATCGCGTGTTTGGACGAGTGGAGAGAGAATTACGTCGAAACGATCGAATTCTTCTTCCCTCAGATTACATCAATATTTACCAGAAATTTGGAAACGTTTATGAATTGAGAAAAGATTGGGTAGTTTACGACCTGAAAGATCTACTTTCTGTGCTTTGTAAATACGAAGGAATCAGCGAGCAGAAAATAGTTTCTTTAAAAAAAGTTACAAAGCCTAACACAAAAACTCATGCAGTAACCATAGTAGCTCAAGTATTTTATCGAAATGAAGACCCTTCTAAAAAACCTAAAACTCTTCTGAAAAGAGGAAAATCTTTGACAAATGCAGCTCTGAAGCCTGTTACAGAGAAGCATAAAATTTTATCTGATAAAGGCAAAGCAGTAAACAAACTTCTGATAGCTGCGTTTGGACAAGAGTGGCGTCTTGACGAAACACTGAAGTGGTATTTTGACATATTGATTCGCGACTTTCAAACGGCTCAGGACGTTGACAGGGAAGAGGCCGAACAGGAAGAAAATTGTAACTGCGCCCAAGAAGAACCGGAATTCAAAATTTAACATAATGCGTTTTCATTCTCAGTTTCTAATTCTTTTATAAGTATATCAATCAATAGTTATTTTTTGGTTCCTAGAATAAACATTTTTTTTATAATTGTTTTGTATTAAAATCAATAAAGTTATTTTTTTTGTTCCTAGAGAATACATTTTTTTTTCAAAATGCAACCAGTCCCAGTTATGGTTTCATAACGAAACAAGTCCGAACTAAAACTGCTCACAAAATTCGAAAACAATGTTTTTGATTTACAGAAAAGTGCATCCTCCGCAGATATACTACTCAATATTATATACAAAAATTTTTTCATCCTACATGATTAGAAAATCGAATTTTACCATCTCCATAGAGACGAGAAAGTGTGCGTTTCTAAGGCTAGCCCTGCAAAACAAACCCCAATGGCTAGGCAAGAAAAACAACTTCGACGTTTTCCAGTAGGGGACGCTGCAATAATCTGTCAAACCAAATTTAAAAGAAAATCACGTTTATAATTAACTTGTTTGCTTTCAATAATAGCTATTCAACTTTTACACAAATATTTGCTCAATAAAACTTAATTTTAGCAATGTATTCGTTATATTTTTAATATACAATAAACATCAGATAGATTTCTGTAGAAGCTTATGTCTAACTACGGGTAGATGGCGCTGCAGTTACAAACGCTATTCGATATGCCGAGATTTGCAAATTGTTTTATTATTGTTGACAGCTCTGTCAATTTCAAAATAATAACCTGGATGAAAGCTATGTTGAAAAAATTATTGCAGGATGGTGTTGTCGGATGAAAAATAATGTGTAAACCATGGGCGATAAAGTGATTTTCCAGGCTTCAAGAAGTGTCCAGGCTCGCTAAAGCTCGCCTGTCCATTTCTTCTTTCAGCCTGGAAAATAATCACTTTACCGCCTAGGTTTACAATATACTATTGTGTCAATCAGCTTCCTAGAAATTGAGAAATCAGTTTTTACGCTCTAGCCAAAAATTTAAAAATTGGACTTGTGGCACTTTGAAAATGAGCTCCTCATTTATGCTTGGAATTGAAAATTAAATTTTTTCAAATCGGTAGTGAAGACCGTCGAAATCATTAAAATATAAGAAATTGGCAGTGAAGTAATCCATCGTTTTATGACTTTATACTTAACGGGGCGACAGGCGACAGGTAACTGTCTATCGATGTCAACATAAACTACAAAAGTTGGTTAAAATATAATTTCAGGATTTCTCGATTCAAACAAAACATGATGTAGCCCCCAGCAAAGCTAAACCTCAGAGCCTTGGTATACAAATTACTATTTGATCTTCATAATAAGACATTAAATATTAATCTTTATTGATTTCTTATACCAAGATGTTTCAACATCTGCACTAAAATATAACAGTAAACTTCTTAGGCGTCATGTTTTCTAAAACAATTATTGCTATTTATAGGATTATACTTACTTTAAATTTACCTTGTAATTAAACTTCATAGCCAGGACGATGCAGCAAACCACACGATCCTAAGGTGAGCTATATGGAGGGGTTAAAGTTGTAAATAATAAAAATATGACATACATAATGTGTCACAGTAACTTCCTTTCTCTTAAAACCAAAGAGCATAGAAAAAGAATCAAGACATCCAAATAAATATTCTATAGAATAGAATAACACGCCATTGTTAAGATCGGTAGCCCAATTATTGTTATTACTTATTAACAATAATTTTTCACAAAAGAAAGCAGAGAAGAAAAACATCAAACCCTACACAGAAATATTATTGTAAAAGATACCTATACAATATTCTTGCTCAAAACAAATAAAAACACTTTGATGAAAGTACAACCTCCATTTTTAATTAAAAAACAGAACACATAACTTAGAAGAATCAAATTGTATTAACCGGCTGATTCTTGCCGAACAGCGAATTAAATAACTCCGATTTCGCTTCTTCTTGCCATACCATCTCTTCTATTGGTGCCATAAAATTGACTAACTTTGAATGCACAACATATCGAATTTTACGTCCCTTAGTTGCTTTTGTGTCAATTTTTCTCTTCATTTTACTTCTTAAATTTTGCAGTTGAATCCACTGCCGACTTAGTTGTACTGGATCAGTTAAATCTGCTGATTTAAATTCTATTAGTTCTCGAAGCAAATGATGATAAAAGTCAGTATCATCAAATATATCAACATTATACTCTTCAAGACTCTCACTAGAATTATTGCTATTTTGTATGACTTTGGAAGTATCTCCTACTACATTATAATCTGTACGTTTTAATTGAGTACGTTTTATTAGCTTATCTCTATCACTTAAAATGTGATCTATATGGTTTACCACTGAGTGTGTTACATTTCCAGATTTGTTGGTTGCAATTCTGGTTTTATCATTCCATTTCTGAATAACAGAATTGCGGTAACCTTTATATAGTGTATGTCTTCTATTAATTTCTGAACCATAATCATTTAATTTTCGCTTTTTACTTGGCACACCATCACCTTGTAAATGTTCATGTTCTTTGATTTCTTCATCTACTTTGTCACTAACTATTTCTTCATCTTCTGTATCACTAGGTATTTCTTCATCACTGGCTATTTTTGTTTTCTCATTTGCTTTAGCGTCAGACAGCACAGTTTTTGTTTCAGGATATTTTCTAAGTAATAATAATTGTAGTAAGAGAAGTTTGTCCAACAAATGTTTAACATGCACCTTACTGTCAGCAACTTTGTCAGTAAACTGAGCTCCACAGGTTTCTTTAAGCTCCATGAATGCTGTATTTTGAGGTAATTTGTTCGCACTCATTAAACATTTTTGAAGTTGTATTCTAACTTCCAAAAGGCTCTCCCACATGCTCAACTGTTGCCGAACACACATTCCTTTTTCAAATTGGTTTATACTACTCTTCATGTGTTTAAAACTTCTGTCATTTTCAAGACTTGCTTTGACGTCATTTTCACTATTCGATGTATTGCCAAAATCGCTTTCAGATTCATCTGTTTCTGCATCATCATCTTCTGAGGATTCTTCAGGTTTGTCTGTGCTGGTAGCATCTTCTCCTGCAACAATAAATGTACGATCAATTACCTGACATTTTCATTACAATTAATGAACGATAAAAAATTGTTAACATCATACACATTGATTTTATAAACTGGCTTTAATAATAGATATTAACAAGTTTGATTATGAGCATCTTAATAAAACGAGTTTCGTTAAATGCCACAAGCAAAACGTGTATTGTTCAATATTATATATTCATCAACAAATTGTGGTTCAATGTATTTTTGTATATAATATCCATTACCGCACTGAGTGCTAATAGTTGTAACAGTTGTGACAGTGCGACATTATTTGACAAGTTTTGCAAATTACACAAACATTTTTGAATCTTTACTCAAATAAAAACATATACATTTTTGCATTTTATCTCGAGTCTCTTAATTGCGTTTTTACCTGTTTTTAAGCATCAAAGTCTCCTCAAACTCATAACCGAAAATGTGCATGCTCTATTAAACATTACTATATTTTTTATTACTTGACATATAATCACAAATACATATTTGACAAAAATGGACTTCAATAACTTGAAATTGGAAACCTTTTGAAAACATTTATTTGGAAGTGAAATCGACATTATTGAAAGATGAATTAACTGCTAAACAACTGCTATTATTATGAAAAAAATGTTGTGAATTTTATATTAAGAATGCAACAAATAACTAGGTGATTCCATTTCCATGATATAATAATAATTTAAAAAAATCATGAACTTCTTGTTCCCCTAGCAAATAGTATTTAACATTACTAGCTTGGTAAGAGGGTTTTTACTGGAAAATAAAAGGATATGACTGGCGAGCCAGTCACCTTCTTGAGCCAGTAAAACCTGTTACCTTGCATGTATTGTTGAATATTTTATTTGCTCCTCACTTATAAATAACTAGAAATTTACCATTTATTCAAAATGTCAAACTGACAAGCAACTAAATTCATCAATATGACAAATACTAAGGAAAACAACTCTGGCTTTGCACGCTATCATTTATCTATGAGCACGCTTGTAAAATTTTACTGGCTAGCCAGTAAAAAATTTACTGGTACCAGTTAAGAAACATTTTCAAGGTGAATACAGTGACTTGATAAATTGATGTTTATAAGTGAGGAACAAATAAACATTTTTTTCACTACCGTCTTTGCAAGTGATCCTTACACTGTCATATTTGAGGAATGTATATTCCATTCACGTTGTTTTGGCATAATAAGTGGTCATGCTTTATTTTTGTAATGTTGGACAAACTGTTCTACGTGACACAATTTTGCGTCACTGAAGTTTCTGACATGCGAACATATTTACCGTGTTGCTGAATTTCCCGCGACCATACACGACTCTAAAACGAGATGGTATTGTTTGATCAAGTCCACTAAAAATGATCAAAATTAGGTGATTCATCGGGTTATTCCTGCTTTGGGCAAGGCTTGTGTTAAGTTAAGATTAAAAATGTGTGAGGATTTTTCTATTGCAAACTAGTAAAACTGACAACAATGCACTAGATTGACGCTATGTATAACCTCAAACTTAAAAAACATAACCTAATGAAACAGACAGCTTTATTGCCAACTTAAATGCCAAATTTCCATGGCCTCCTATTACACCAGAACAACGTGAACGGAATACAGGAAAAATTTACAAAAATTGCTACGGTTTCCAAGACAATGTACTTACTTTCCTAGAGAAGTATAGTTATTTACCTAACAAGTTCGGGAAGTTAATTTTCCCGAATGGGCACTTTGTTTGCAGCACTCCCTTCGGTCGTGCTGCATGTAGTGCGAATTCGGGAAAATTCTTCCCGAAAGAGGTAGGTACAATGTTTTTTGTAACAAATAACTCAAAATATTTGAAAAAGTTAAAAAAATATTATTTAGTGTTTTACAACTTTACTGAGTTGGCAGCACAAATTACTAAATTTTTATACGTATCCTAGCACCTGTTAGCTTTTGTTGACGTTTACAGCGCCCCTGGAACACACAATTGCCATAGTTTTTGTGGGAAAGTAAAAAACACCCCGGTGCGGGAAAAGTCATTTTCGGCACATCGGGAATGACCGGGAAATATGAATTTTGAAATCATGAGTGCAAAATAGATATTTATGCACTAAAGGAAATATGAATATGTTTCTTCCCTGAGGTTGACATGGTTATGTAAATCAACCGAAGGTAAATAAATATACTATTTTTCAAATAACAATATCTTAATAGGTGTGAAGCATAAATGGTAAATTCAAGAAATTTTCTCCATGCTTCAGCAAATGCAGAGAAAATATTTTCACAAGTTAATATTATAAAAACAATATACGCAGATTATTAGATGCCTAAATTTTTAATCTGAATATAAGTAAAAATTGTCAACTCCGCATCGATGCGGATGTGACATGAACCAATTTCGGTAATTCCCCGACAGTGTTGTGGTGATTACCCGTTTTACAGAAAGTGTATTGTTTCATTGTTTGCGCCAGTGCACAGTGCTGCTGCAGTTGCCGCTCAGACAACGATTGTGTTGTGCGGTATTATAATCTTTTGGGATTCAAATAAAAATACGAGGGAGAAAACAGCGATAATAGTAAAAAAAAAATATCTACATATTTTAAGCCAAAAGAACAAAATAGTTCACAAGAAGTTATACCCAAAGCCGCTAGAGATTCTAGTACAACGAAAGGGAAAAAAAGTTCTCTATGGAATTTTTTTGAAAAGAAGGGGACTGCTAAATCTGAAAAAGATGCCGCTATTTGTAACATCTGTAAAACTATAGTATCCTTGGGAGGAACTGGGCGAACACATAGAATTTAATAATAAAATGATTGATCTTAAATTTGCCGATATATCGGCCACATTTCGCCGATACCGATTATCGGCAAGGTTTGCCGATATTGCCGATACACCGATATTTATATCGGTATCGGCCGATCACTATTTTCTATCTTCCTTGACACTTTTTGTGCATACTTTTTTCTAATTTTTACTAAGATTTTTTACCTCAGCTTGTGGGTAATTAGAAGGGCTTTAGGGTGGATTCTTTCTTATTTCCCTCTCAAAAACAGGCAAGCAAAATATTTATTCCTTATTACCCCAATCTTATATTTGGATTGGGTAATAAGAAGCATATATTTTCTTTGTTCCAGATTGATGTAACTCTATGAAAATGCCTAGAAAGTACGAAAAGAGACGACTTAGGGTCACGTACGCCCATGCTGTTCGAAGGGACTTAACACTACGTGCCACGGCAAAATGCTATTAAGTGCCAATTGGGACGCTTTGTAAATATTATAAAAAATCAGGTGTGAAACACGCACACAACTTCCTTTTATAGTGATCTTATAATTAGCCAAAAATTGTATTTTTATTTTTAAGCATTTGTCAAAAATTTTCAAAAGTTACCAATTCTACAAAAACGGTACAAAATAGAGCATTAGTTGAAGAGACAAATTTTCTCTATAATTTTAAGCTGAATTCAAAAATGTAATAATATACCGGGTGTTCTATTTAAAATAGAAGTTAATAAAAAAAATAGAAAAAAAACAAAAGCAACCCATTTTAGAAGTATTCAACTGGAAAATCACCTATCTCACCTCAATACACATTAAAAATGTAATAAAAATGTGAAGTTTGAAAAAAATCGTTGGAGCCGTTTTTGAAAAAATCGAAAAAGACTGAAAAATCACAAGAGTAAACACATACATCCGGTTATGCGATTTTCTTCAAAAGCTTGCTGTTGCATCTACATAGTACACAAAACTTATATATGACGTTTCAATGCCATAACTCTTTTAGTTTTTGAGATATTCTGTTCACAGACACACACACAGGCAGACCAATGAAAAGAAATATGTTTTTTGGGTTCAGGGGACTCTGAAACGTGAAGATCTGTTAAAAACTCAATTTCAAATTTTTGGGGTGAATCCAATACTTCCTTTATTGTAAAAGGAAGTAAAAACCAGGTGATGTGAAAGTGCGAGGAGGGCGAAAGCCTGAGCTTAGTAAAAAAGATAAGAATGACCTTGCTGAATACCTGCGAGTATGTGCGTTGCATGGCGAGGGCCTGACGAGGAAATAAACCATACAACTTGTGACAGTTTATTTCCCAAGAGGAAATAGAGCTGAGGATCAGAAAGGGCAAAGCTCTCAGCATATCACAAAGGGTTAGAGGAACTGATCCTTTCATCATAAAAAAACTTTATGGCATTGCCAACGTGTACAGTGATGAGGGCAACGGTTCTGAAGATGGTGAACTCATGTTCAACTGCAACGAAACCTCCTTCTCTCATGATCCAAGAGATATGAGAATAGTGGCTGAAAAAGACGTTAAGAGTGTCAAGAAACATCGCAGGAACTGGAAAAACCAATACAACAGTGCTTGCCTGTGGAGCAGCTAATGGCACAAAACTTTCACCCTTCATTATTTGCACAGATAAACAGATGTGGTCCACATGGGTTCCAAATCACGAATATCCAGAAACGTACTACGCTGTTCAAGAAAACTGTTGGATGGATGGAAATTTATTCATCAAGTAGTTCGAAGAGTTGTTTTTGGCCTCCCCTCCTTCCAAAGAAGATTGCAAAAGAAAGTTTTCCTGTTCTTTGATGGAGTGATCTTCCATATCATTTAAACCCTAGTGAAAATGGCACAAGAAAATTACGTGATCCTTATAAAATTTCCACCAAATGTCAGTTATTTCAGTCAACCTCACGACAAGATGGTCTTTAAAACGATGAAAACTGATTGGAACCAGCTACTTCTTGAACATAACCAAAAGTTTCCAGGCAAAAACTTAATCAAAGCGCAGTTTGCACAGCATCTTCCTACGAAGTAGGAAGAATCTTTCAAGTCCCAGGTTTTCAAGCAACTGGATTGTTTCCTGTCGACTTCAGCAGGTTCCCAGAGACAGCCTATGATCCTATAAAGTTTGAGAGATTTAAAGCTAGAGGAGATGCTCAATCTAAATCTATTCATCCAAGCCCAAGACCATCTCAACTTAGCCCAACATCTCCTACAACTAGAATTTGTCTTTTTTAGACAAGCACTATCGGGGTCTGATGGGAATTACACCAGTCTGCAGTAGTGAAAATACTGCTGATCCCAGCCATCAACTTACCAATGACAAATTGAGTTGGAAGAAACTGAACTGCAAACTCGAGAAAAGAACGAACCAGACAGGTCCAACTTTGAAATTTTTTTCCGAAAAAGACTTTCAGAAACTGTATCTGATGTTGCAAAAAATTCAACCCAATCAGGGAAAAAAAAGAAGGTATCACAAGGTGTTGGTGAAATTCTAACATCAAAAATGGTTTCCCAGTGCCTGAAAGAAAAAGCAAAAACAAAGAAATTTAAAGGGGAAACTAAGAAAGCCAAAAAACAAAACAAAAACAAGAAAACTCAAAGAAGCAACAAAACCCAAAGAAGCAAGTCCTGTGTGCCTGTGCCAAACGGCGAAACAGAAAACTGTTTACGAACAGAAAACCACATCAAAGGATGAACTACATCTTCCCTGGAAATTGCTGGCATCTAATGATGAAGTTGACTTCGACTTTCTTGATTATGAATCTGAGAACACGGATGAAGAATCAACAGGAAAGATTGCTTTGGAAACCGAGAAGCATTTCGTAGTTTCTTATGATATGACTTGGTAATTTGGTCGTATTGTTTGTGTGGGTCAGAACACTTGTGCGGTCAAGCTTTTTAAAGAAAATCTGGGAACGTATGACTGCCCATCTCATGATGACGTACAAGAACTAGATAAAGAATATATAGGGCATTCAGTAAACACAAAAACAAATACATTTTTTTGAAGTTGGCATGTACATATAATTTTTGTACTAGGGATTCTGTAATTTGTTTTGTAAAGGTTTCCACACCTGCATACAGGCAGATTTGAATTTAAAAATGATAATTAGTATTTCTCATTTTGTGTCAATGTAGATATTTTTCTAGAAATTCTCACCTGAAGTTTTATAAAATGTAATAAAAATACCTATTAATAAATGCTACGTCAATGGTATTCAACACAGTATTTGTATAATATCCTTAAAAGTAGTTAATTACAACATTTATGACAGATGGGAAGTAAATGTCACACCCTTAACCTATTTGTTTTAGTAATTTTTTGTAAGTACATTCCTAGACAAAGATAAATTCTGGAAGTACACTCATGAAATTTTGGAAATCAAAGGCCACTTTGTGTTTTTATGTTTACTGAACAGACTATATATATTCTACGTCCTATTAAAATAATAGGCAATGGACCTTTTACTCTCAAACGATTAGATTATGTCAACATTAAGAGACGTTACTCTTCGAAAAAAAAAGGGACTTTCTAAATAAGTGGACTATTTTCTATATCTACCAAACTTGAAAATTTCCTAATTTTGTTTTTTCATCATAATACCTAAATTCTAAGTTTATTTCATGTTCAATTAAGAGAATATTAGTTTTTGTTATATTTAATAAACCTGCATTAAAACTTTGAAGGCCGACTTGCAAAAAAAAAACTTGCTTCACAAAAAATTTTAAAAATTTGGGGTAATAATATGCACGTGAGGATATAAGAAACAAGTATGTTTCTACCTCAGATATTTAATAAGAACGAATTGGTATTTCTTCTGGAACACCCTCAGGAGAAATATATATATTTTAAAAAAATTATGTCTATAGACTCAAAACTGTTCTGTGTATGAATTTTCTACATTTCGTATTACGCCATGTGTATCTTATTACCCCATCCTCCCCTAACCCTTTTAGTTTATTTCGTAAAGCTAATACTTTTTTCGCAAAAAATTAAATAAGTTAGGATGCACGGCATTTTGCTGAATAACTGCGACGTGCATCATAATGTATTTTTTTTTACACAAAAAATATGAGTTTGATGGCTAAAAGAACTATAAAAAACTTTTTAAATAAATAAAACTTCTTGTTCTCTGAATGTCATTTTTTGGCAGTAGTCTATTATGATATGTTTTATCGGACTTTTTCCACTGTCTAGGCTGTACAGTGTGTAAAAAAAGTCTGGAATATAGCAAATATTTCAAAAACTAGCAGAGATGAATTTTTCAAAATTTCCAGACTTATATAGGTAAAAACGGCGCATCTAGGAAGGACAAAACCGTTTCTGTAACTATACAGGGTTAGTCAGAAAAAATACCAACTTTTGTATTTTAAATTGGACACCCTGTATATTACCGAGGAATCAAATAGTCCTTCAAAAGACAAATTCAACGATATAGGGTTTGACGGACTTATCTGTCAAAATGACAGATGTGGGGTGACTTAAAGAATAAGGTTTACAACAATAGACCGGTTAATATTGAAGCTTTAAAGGATCATATTAGAAATGAGATACCTCAAATTCGATCGGATACTGTCTTTAAATTCTCGTAAGACGTTGTCAAAAGTATCCCATCGAATTTGACGTACATACAAAATATTCATGTTTTAAGGTCCTCTATAACCCTTTCAACTGTGTCGGTATAATTTTGGGACACCCTGTACAAGTAACCTTTTCTCTTGCAGAGAAAATAATTTTGGTCCAACTAAATTCCTTTCTCAAAAATAAATCGCTGTTTGGCTTTCGTCCTGAAAAAAGTAAACAGATGCAATCTTTGACCTCCAAGTTCTTTATGCAAAATTACAAACTAACGTCTTGGTTTTATGCATTCCGCAAAATATATTATTTAAAAAAATAGAATTTTATGGTATTATAGGCGTTGCTCTCGATTTTTTAAAAATAGTATTTTTCTAAAACTGGAACCAAAATACTAGTTTCATGCCAAGAAAACATTTTGGATTTTTTGGGTAGTAGGTCAACCATAGCCTCTGCTGTCACTTGTGTAAAGAAACCTCGTCGTAATTATTTGCTTCGCAAGACATTGCAAACGAACAGAAACGCACGCACCAAAACTACAAAATTGACAGTAATTGGTTTTCTTTAATTTACTACACTTTTTTCGTCACCTTAGAAACAAAAAGCGCACTACTAGATTGTTATAGAAAATCGGATTTAATTATTAAATTTAAAATTAATTTTTATTATAATCAACGGTTTTAGAAAAAAATCATACATGACTCGTCAGTACAATGTCTGAACTTAACTCGGAGCCGCAAAATATTTGGCACAAAGTGCCTCGTATTTCAATTTCATTTTCCTGACTCTTATGTAAATAACTACCGGGTGGCCATAAATATCTGAGATCCCGGTAGCCATGGAATTAGCTACGTATAAATGTTGGTTAGCATTATATTTCAATTATAATAAGTATTGGTATGTAATGTAATAAAATGCAAGGTTATTGACACCATTTCTTAAATACGACTCGATTATAAAAATCTCCTGTTCTAACTCTATTACTTCTTGCAATCTATAATAATTTTTGACAGATAGGAATTTTAGTTGTGATGAAATTAATGACATTTAGTTTAGTTGCATTCATCAATTTAATAAAGCGGTGTTGATTCCATAGGTATTTAATGTGATATCAGATATTTATGGCCACCCAGTATTAACAAATAATTCAAGTACAACATTATAATGAACAAGTGACTACACATTTTTCGAAAGAAAAAACCATAGCCATGGGACTTCCTCAAGTAGTATACCACGTCCAATCCCACAATTGATCTTTTTATATTATTTGCTGATGATGTTAGAGCATTGTACTAAATCGCGCTTGCATTGAGCAATTATTACCAATGGCAAAATTATTAATGGGATCAAATATAATCTACACCAAATTAAACCATACATCCCTAGCGCTGTTCACCAAAAAATTTAATGAACATCAAAAAATCTTAATGGAACCCAAATTATTATACTTCAGAAAATGAGAACAGCACCACTAAAATAGCTATGTTGCGTATTGTTTTACCATTGCTTACATTTTAAATTCCATATGTCTATCAATTTTACTAAATGTTCACCAAATTTAGAACGCTCAAGTTACGCGTCCGTGCTGCACATAATAAATATTCGCGCTATCCATTTATATTTAGTCTTTCTCGAAAAAACTACTTGTGCGTCAAATAATTATTCTGTTACTCCAAAAATGAAATAAGCTCGAGCATCTCTCCTTGTCGCTTCCAGATCCAGACAAACTTCTTGCAGGCTTCAGCTTGCAGCCGCACACTGTGCTTGGTAGCTTTTACAGTGAGTGTAACCAGTGTATTGCCGTATGAAAAAACTTAATAAGTTTAATTTTCAATTTTGTTTTGTGAAATTTGTGTTAGATTTTTATATATACAGGCTGTTTCCTAAAAAACGCCGCAACCCATAACTCCGTTGTTTTAAATTTGAGGCCCAACAAACTATATATATTCTTAAATGGCAAGACAAGAGCTACCTTTTGACATAGTCCGTTCGTAAATATATTTCAACTGTTTTGAGCAACGATGTTCAACTTTTTTATTTTAAATGGAACACCCTGTATATTTTTACATATTTGGATTCAGGATGAAATTCTGCATGCGGTAGTATGCTTCATTTGTTTTTTTGGAAACTTAGAAATGTTTAAAATTATTTTTTAATATTGCATGTAGACAGTCGTACAGTACCATAAAATTTTCAAGTGTGCCGTGGAAAACAATCAGAATGTTGAAATATTTTATTGGAAGCAAATTTAAACAAAACTACAAAACGTATCTACAAGTATTGCTCAAACTGACCGCCACCTTGTTGAACACACAACTGACATCTTCTAGTTACTCCATTGGTCGCATTCAATATCAAATTGGCAGGTATTTCGTGACAAGCATTGATAATTCTCTGCCTCTTCTTTTTCTGGACGTGTTAGATAAAATATTTCAACATTCTGATTGTTTTCCACGGCACACTTGAAAATTTTATGGTACTGTACGACTGTCTACATGCAATATTAAAAAATTATTTTAAACATTTCTAAGTGTCCAAAAAAACAAATGAAGCATACTACTGCATGCAGAATTTCATCCTGAATCCAAATATGTAAAAATATACAGGGTGTTCCATTTAAAATAAAAAAGTTGAACATCGTTGCTCAAAACAGTTGAAAGATATTTACGAACGGGCGATGTCAAAATGTAGCTCTTGTCTTGCCATTTAAGAATATATATAGTTTGTTGGGTCTCAAATTTAAAACAACGGAGTTATGGGTTGCGGCGTTTTTTAGGAAACAGCCTGTATATACCAGCGGACCCGACAGACGTTGTCCTGCCCGCTGCCTGCTATCAGTGGGTTCAGCAAACGTTTTTTCGATATTCGAATTTTCGATTTTTTTATTTTAAAAAATATTGGGGGGGGGTGGAGGGCGGGCGTGAAATTTTGGGGGACCCGACAGACGTTGTTCTGCCCGCTGCCTGCTATTAGCGAGTTCAGAAAACGTTTTTTCGATATTCGAATTTTCGATTTTTTTAATTTTAAAAAATATTGGGGGTGGTGAAATTTAGGGGTTATACGTTTTGATATGCGAGAAATTTTTAAAAAATTAAAAAAGAAATTTCGTCAATTTTTTTTTAAATTGCATAGAACCCGATTGCAGAGCCACTTACCGGGTCCAATTGGAAATCTAAACCATCCAGGAACCCACTTAAACACAAAAAAATTCATCAAAATCGGTCCAGCCGGTTAGGAGGAGTTCAGTTACATACAGACGTACAGAAGCATTATATAAGGTACCTGCGGCAAATAAAGCCCGGCGGCAAATAAAGCCCGGCGGCTAATAAGGCCCAGTAGCTATAATTAAGAACACAGTGGACATTTTTAAAATCCGGCAATATCAAGTTCCTTCTGACTACATATCCAGGGTCACCAGCCGTTGCAATATTGCGAAATCTGAATAGTGTTAGCACAATCAGTTGATATCGGGGCGGCGGTGTGAGGTGTGGATCTCCAACTACTACAATTTATTTACTGTATTTCCATAAATAATTCGTTTGTTAAGAAAAATAAATTCCAGTAAATGGTACCCTGTGTTCTACATTGTATGGACTATATTTTGCCATAAATACATGCCCATAAAGATAAGTGACGCTCTAAGATTTTTAATTTTTTACAGCTAAGAAGCATTTCCGGTAATAAAGCCCAGTAATATTCGACTAAAACGGCCCATTAAAAGGTATTGCTTTCTGTGTAATAAAAACAAACAGTTACATATGCGGTGCTGTGTGTTGTGTGGCAGTTGGGGCCACGAAATATGTATTGGTTTTACAAAAGAAGATACAGATGACTATATTTGCGCACGTTGTGCTTAATTTTTAGTTGTTCATTTTACCAAGAATTTCATTTATGGTATTTTTATAAAAATATATTTTGTGGCTTATTTAGTATCAAAAGTGATGCAAAATAACGTAAACTTTACTTTTTAGGACGCAAATATTTTTACTTTTTGCCCTAGATTAATGTATTAGTCTTATTTTAGGTGGGCCTTAATAGCCGACAACAATTTATCTCGTGGGCTTTATTAACCGAATGTTCGGGAAATAAAGCCCATTCGTATGTTTTTTTTTAAAAGCATGTTCAAAGTTTCACACAAATTTAAAACTGCAAATCTAGCTTTAGTTGCGTTTACGATAGACCGAATTAATGTAATCTTGATTTTGTTAATTATTTTTTGCCTTTTTCGGGAATTAAAGCAGTTTTTTTCTTAAGTGGGCCTTATTTGCCGCAGGTACCTTATATAAAGATATTGATTTATTTCTAAGAATTCTTCAGACTTATTTCTATGTCCCCATTAATAAACAAGACCTAATAAAACACGATAGATTTTTCTTATAAGTGATATTTAGGCCAGCAAGAAATATAAATCTGGGTATACTTTTGAAATTGAATGTGGTATAAAATATAGTAAACATTGTGTATTTTTGCCAAAGAAATGGTGTTTTTTAAATGCTACATAATATAAGACGCTGACGAAAATTAAATATCTGGGTATCATGTTAGAATTAAATGCGGAATAAAATTTGATGAACATTTAGCATTTTTAGCCAACGAAAGTTATTTTTGGGAACAAATAATATAAGAGACTAGCATGATGTCAATTTTTGGTTGTCGCTCTAAGATTATGTATTTTCTTAATTTTGGTGAGCATTTAGTATTTTTGGGAAACGAAAGTATTTTTTTGTAAGAAAAGGTTGGGTAAATTTGGTAGACTGTTAAATACCACCCATTATTAATAGAGTCAATTATGAAGTGGTTTTTATCAAATAATTTAATCCTAAATTAAGACAAAACCTTAAATTACTATTGAGATCATACAGTTCTTCTCTAACAAATGTAGATATAATTAACTCTTGTGGAACGATTAAATGTGCAAATGTGAAGATACCATTTCTTGTAATTCCAAATATTTAACAATTTTGATTGGCTACCACAAATCAATAGTTTAAATAAATGACTCAGGTTAGCTGTATTTGTATTTAGAAATATTAGTAAGATATCAGGTAAGTATATGGCAAAAGTTGATTATTATACATATTTTGAAAGTATTTTGAGTTAGGGAATTGAAATTTGGGGTAACAGTTGCCACATTGATATCATTTTTAGACACAGAAACAACCAATGAGTGCAGTAGGTTAATTAAGCTATTTAGAATCATGTAAAAATGTTTTTATTAATAAAAATTATTATTTACATGAAAGTCAAGAAAGTGAAACTTGACCTGACGATGTGACATATGAAGTACAAGGCCGTGTAAGTGGCCGAGTACTTTAACTGCTGAGTCAGGTAACAACACTTTCTTGACGTCTATTGGATACTACTTTTTCTGAAATCGAATAATTAAATTTTTTGCCAATCGTACTAGAACTGACATATTATTGACAAAATTTTGTTGAGCAAAGTCAAATATTCCATTACATCAGCCGCTGCTAGGTAATTTACAATAAAACTGTACAGGAATAATATTCCCGTCCTAGGCCGGGAATATTCGAGTACTATTTCCGAATTTTTTTAATTACATACTCGTATCGATCGGCGGAAAAATGTGTATCTTGGACAAAAAGCAATATTCCCAGACTCCTGTGTTCATAAGTTGTGTTCGTTTGTTGCACGAAGTCAACATAGAACAGTAAAATGCGTTCGTTTGTTGAAACAGAACAGTTTGTCTTATGTTCGTTTGTGTGCTGCAAACTGAACTGAACCTGAACTAGCTGCTCTTTCTCGCGAGGAGGAGTAAAAAGTGCAGTTACATAAATTTGTTGCTGCGCATTCGCACAACCGCCGTTTCTGTCATCCTAACCTAAAAAAGTAAAAAATTCGTATAATTAATATTACTTTAACACCACGATAAGCGACATGAGCAACAGTAATACAGTTTTAAACGTTTACCAATGCGAATTATGTGAATTCACAGACAGTGATCGAGACATAGTGGTGCAGCATCTAAATGCAAGCCACCAACAACAACCAGTAGAAAGTATGTGTAGCTCATATTATTAATTAATGTAGATCGAATTACAAATGTAATTACTATTACTAAGATGCTTCTTCCCCCTGCGCTTGTCGAACTGACAAAAAACGACAGTAATAATAATAATGACGTACATGATGATATCAACTATGAAGTTGATGGAGATTATTCAACTTGGAATGATGCAACAACAAAACTACTAATAGAGATTTACAAAAACAAAAAGCCACTTGTGGAAGATGGAAAAATCAAGACTTTAAAAAAAATGTGGCAACAGATGGAAGAGGAAATGAGAAAAAAAGGTTATAATTTTTCACCCCAGCAGCTGGAGAATAAATGGAAAAGTTTAGAGCGAAGTTACAAAACGACAATAGAAAATAAAAAGAAGACCGGTAGGGGAAGAAAACATTGCCCATACGAAAGGTATGTTAATAATAATAAAAATAAATTAAAAGTACATATTGTATTACTTCAGGGAATTGGGTGACATTCTTGCCAAGAGGCACTCTATCAAACCCGTTTGTATCATCGGATCTTTATCAAATGCAGATAATCAAACCATAGTTGAAACTGATGATGAGTAAGTAGGTACCTGTATAAAACTTGTGTAACTATATTCTTTAAATGAAGTACTTACCTATATTACTATATGTTTAAATGAAACGTGCTTAGTAAATTACATACAATTAAATTTCTGTTTTTAGCTTATCAAGATGTAGTACTCCAGATTCTTCGGCTACTTCTAAAAGCACCCCTACTTCAAGCAAATATAAAACAACCAGCATGCTACAAGAATTACGAGAGCTGCGTAAAGTAATTTGTGAAAGGAACCATTCACAGGATGTAGTTGAACAAAGTAAAATGAAGCAGAGGGAAGAGATGATTGAACAACTGAAAAGAAAAAATGAATTGCTAGAAAAACTAGTTGATGTGTTAAAGAAGTAAAATACAATGTAATGTCAGTTTTATTTATGTAGCTAGAATTCTTTATTAATAGTCAAAGAGCCAGCAACTGATTACTTACAGTATTTTTAACAAGTGTGTAACTAAAAATTCAGGATCTGGTCCATTTCTCACAATGAGGTGATTCAGTAAATTAAAGTAAATCAAACACTGTCTTCCTCATTTAAATTAACATATATTGTACATACGCTACATGTTTCGGTTTATATATTAAACCATCTTCAGGCTAATGTCCATTTTTGACATTAGCCTGAAGATGGTTTAATATATAAACCGAAACATGTAGCGTATGTACAATATATATTAATTTAAATGAGGAAGACAGTGTTTGATTTACATTAATTTAAGTTTGTAACTATTATGGAAGGTCCCTTTGAATATACTGAGAAAGGAACCGGAAGTCTGGCAAGCCTGCGGTGGTGATTTTAGCCCCCTTGCGTTCTTGAAGGTTGGAAAAAAATAAATGTGTCAAAACTGACAAAACCTACGAATAATATGTTGCTAACACTGTAAGTCTATGTCAAATTCGAGGTTAGCAGGTTAGGTTTTCCGTCAGTTTTGACACAAAACCTAACATGCTAACCTGGAATTTGACATAGACTTACAGTACCACTAACATATTTATACGTTTGAATTTCCACAGCCCGCTGAGGATCAGTTTTTTTTAATCTCTCGATATTTTACTGTAAATGGTTAAGTTTATTATGCAACAACCCGCGAAAGCGTCTGTCAATTTTTTTTACTTGCATAAGATATGATTACCTTTAACATAGCAAAGCGCCAGACTTATTATACTTTTTTCTTATTATTTTTTTCCATCCTTCAAGGACGCAAGGGGGCTAACACTACCATCGCAGGCTTGCCAGACTTCGGGTTTCCTTCTCAGTATATTCAAATGAACATTCCATAAAAATTACACGCTTGTTAAAAATACTGTAAGCAAACCCGTTGCTGGCTCTTGGACTATAAGTAAATAGTATTTGAAATAAAAGTTTATTTTAATAGTCTCAATACAAATAGTATTTCAAACAAAGTCATTTATTTACAAACAGTAGTTCACATAAGCTGTCACGAATTAGGACTCCTCTTTTCTTATTTTCGTCTGTGCATGGCATGGTTGTGGGTTGAACATCGTCAGCTTTATCTTCGTCATCAAATGTTACGCCATCAACCTGACATAGATTGTGCAAGACACAACAAGCGGTTATAAATTCACATATTCTTTGGGGTCCTACAAGTTTTACATGATACAACTGACGAAACCTTTGTTTTAAACGCCCAAATGCATGCTCAATTGAGACTCGGCTTGAACTATGCATTTTATTAAATTTTTTTTGAGTTGCATTTAGGTGCCCATTATCTCTATAAGGACTTATAATATTGGGCAAGAGGGGATAGGCACTATCACCTAAAATATAGTCATCTGAAACATAAAATAGGTACATATAAAAATTATAAGTAGCTACTTGCTATATGGTATATAATTTTACCTTTACAAAAACTTTCCAAATGATTATATAAGGGCGAATTCCTGAACACTCGCGCATCGTGTACTGAGCCTGGGTACCCGACAAAGATATCGATAAATTTTAAATTTGCATTACAAACACCTTGCAACACTACCGAATGATATTCTTTTCTATTAAAATAGTCTGTAGGACGTTCCCTTGGTCGATCAATTCTGATATGGCTTCCATCAATGGCACCTAAAATTTTTGAATTTTACATTTCTTTATGTATTGATAATGGTAAAATTTACCTATAACATTTGGGAACCCTTTGGCATTATAGTACATTTTCGTATTATATTTTCTTGATCTGTTGACAATTTTATTACGTCATGTACCTTACTGTTCAAAAATCTCATTACTCTGGTTACTACATCAAACAGGGAACTTAGAGATAAATCAAAGCGATCTGCCACATCCCTAAAAGAAGCCGTTTGATGTCCAGCAAACCAAAGGAAAGTTAATATGTGTTTATCACTACTGATATTTTGCCGTGATCTTGCTAAAATTAAAGAAAAAATTGTAAGTACATATTAGGTACGTATTCACCAATCTGTCATTTTAATACTCTATTTACCATTTTTTGACAAGTTCTGATAAACTGCGCTTTCATTAAATTCAGTCGACAGACTTAAATATAGAGCCTTTTTTGCCCTAAAGTGGGAGATGAACTGCTTATCGCTGTAGTTTAACACAACCTGAAATTATTATAATAATAATTTAAAATAAATGCCAATGTAAGCAGATTCTCAAAAAATACTTACGTTTTCAACATACTCTTTAACTGTTGTCCTGGGTGTTCCTGTAAATCTACTGCTCACAACAGAACAAAGAATTTCAGTAACCATATCTTCAAGATCACTATTTTCGTTACTACTTTCACTTAAATTATCATCCGAATCTAGAATGTTTGCTAAAAGAATATTAACACTCATGATGATGATTACACGTTGCAGCTTTTTATTTGAGGTTATGTTATTTACTTAGTTGCACTATTCTGCACCGCAGGCGTTCGTTTGTAAACTTGCACTACATGACAGATTCTTCACTTAAGTTGACCTGTGACGTCACTAACTCTTGCAGTTTAGTGCAACAAACGAACACAACTATAGTCGTCTGGAAATGTTACGCTTTTCGTCCTAGATGCACAATGTACTATTTAGAAAATAAATTAATAGTGATAAGTTCTATCATATATTACAGAACAATCCAATTTGATTATTTTCAATCACGTGTGTCATGACTAGAGATGGGCAAATGCATATTTGCATATTTTTTACTATTGGGCATAAGAAGCTTTTTCTCAAGAATATGCACGTATCTCAACGTCTACATCCCAAAAAAATATATTTCATTTTGCATATACAGGGTGTCCCTGAAAAAGAGGTCAATCCGTAAACCACATATTCCTTGAGCAAAAATATGACGATTTAACTCAAAGTTGCTTAGTTTAGCCGCTAGATTTTTTCAAATAAGTCGAAAAATCTTTGATAGATTTTATTCATTTTTTGCCCATGTGTTTGTACCAGTAAATTACCAAAAATTACAGGGTGTTTAAAAACTTCGTCACAATAAATTATCCATCCATATTTTTTTAACCCCCTGTATAATCACTACCAATTTTTTTTTCTGAATAGTTACTTTAATTTAGAAGCTATTTTCTCTCTTACAAAATTTAGGTTGGGTAAATGGTTTAGCCACAAAAAAATATTTTCTAAATTTCTGCAAGCCTGAATTAGTAATTGTAACGTAAAACTAGGATTGTAGGAATTTACAAAAAAATTTTTTTTTGGCTAAACCGTTCACCCAACTAAAATATGTAAGAGAGGAAATAGGTTCTAAATTAAAGTAACTATTCAGAAAAAAAATTGGTACCTAGTGATTATACAAGAGCTTAACAATTTTTACAAAGTTAATCATTACGCGTGTGAAACCTGGGTGACAACTAAACAAACAGAAAATAAACTAATTATATGGGAAAGGAAAATGTTAAGACGAATTTTCGGGGGGGTGAAAGAAGAACAGAGGTGACGTAGAAGAACGAATAAAGAATTAGAGGAGTTATACCAGGACGCTGACATCAGCGTAAGAATAAAACAAAGCAGGTTAAGGTGGTTAGGCCACATAATGAGCAAAGAAGAAAATGACCCAATACAAAAAACCCTACATCAGGAACCAGAAGGAAAAAGAAAAAAAGGACGACCAAAGAAAACATGGTGGCAACAGATAGCAGATCTGCAAGGAACCGACATTAAAAACTTCAAAATGGAGTGCAAAGACAGAAAGACGTGGAGGGAAAATGTGGTGTATTGGGCAGCAGCTAAAGTCTGCTTTTTGTAATCCGCTATCGCGGAGTGCAGGCCTTCGCAGCACGATTGCCTTAAATACATTCATTCCAATTTATAAGGGCATCGAATAAACATATACTCGCATACGTTGACTTTAATTAAATATTAGTGCAATACACTACAAAGTGGCGACGAGGTATTTTTGCGATTTAAAGTCGTTAGCAAACCATACAGTGCAAGTTTCTGTAATTTTGTGAATTGGTCCACGCTCACGCAACATGTCCACGAATACCGGCAAAATAGGACATTTGCGAGAATTTTGCTTAAACAATTCGGACTGGACAATTTTTAGAGCCCGTTTAGAAAACTACTTCAGTGCAAATGGCATTAAAGCCGATGGCGAGGATGCAAACAAAAGGCGAAGTATCTTGTTAAATATTCTAGACGAGGCGGCGTACAAACTGGTTTTCGACTTAGTAAGTCCAACCAAGCCAGAAGAGAAAACATACAAGCAGTTAGTGGATATCCTAAACAGTCACTTCAAGCCACAGCAGAGTGCATTTGCAGCTCGCTTCAGATTTTATTCAGCGATGAAGGAACCCGACGAGACGGCTAATCAGTGGGCCGCACGCATTTGAGGATTAGCAGTTGGCTGTGAGTTTGGAGAAGAGCTCAAGGTGTGCCTTCGTGACCGATTCGTTTTTGGATTCAATAAGGGGCCAGTTTTGGACCGACTTATGGAGGAAAAGGTGACGGCAGATTTTGAAAGAATGGTAACTTTAGCAGCGACCAAAATGGCAGCTCAGGAAATGCAAGCAATAATTATCAAAGAGGAGCCCGTGAATTTTCTAAGGAAAACCAGCAATTACCAGAGCGCAGGACCTAGCGGAGCAAGACCAAGGCGCGCACCACGTCATCAGCCGAAACATCACAGCAAGGGCGTCCCAAACTGCGAAGTTTGTGGCAGGGACAATCATACGAAAGACAGTAGATGCTAGTTCTGTGGGCATAGGTGCCGTTTTAAGCCATATATTTCCGTCAGGGATAGAAAAACCAATTGCGTTTGCTTCAAGAACGCTTTCTAAAGCAGAGACTAATTATTCTCAAATAGAAAAGGAAGGTTTGTCAATAATATATGGAGTAACTAAGTTTAACCAGTACTTGTATGGTAAACACTTTGTTCTGGTGACCGACCACAAACCTCTCTTATCTATATTTAGTCCTAGCAAGTCCATACCTCAATTTGCTGCTAATAGACTGAGAAGGTGGGCAGTCATTTTGTCTGGATATAGTTACACTATCGAGTACGTAAAATCTTCAAATAACAGGGCAGATTGGCTCTCACGTCTACCAGTAAAAATGAAGGTTGCCGATGAAAGTTTCGCAGAAGTAGATTATTGTTACTTTTTTACTCATAATTCTGATGTGAAATTAAATTTTGATAATGTTAAATTAGCAACATTAAATGATCCTGTGTTAACTACTGTGAAAAATTTCATAAATAATGGTTGGCCAGAAAAAACAGATAAGGTGGAGTTGAAGCCATATTTTGCTAAACGATTTGATTTTTTTGTAAAACACGACTGTGTAATGTGGAACCACAGGTTGGTAATTCCGCTTAGTTTACAAGCAGACACTTTAGCTCAACTACATTCTACGCATTTGGGAGTGGTGAAAATGAAAAATTTAGCTCGAGGTTACTTTTGGTTTCCTAAGTTAGATGGCGAAATCGAAAATATGGTTAAAAATTGTGATGCTTGCAATTTACATGGAAGTAATCCTCCAAGAACTGTAATTTCACCTTGGCCACTGCCAAATGAGCCCTGAGAGCGTATTCACATCGATTTCTGTGAATTGAAAAGTAGTTTTTTTCTAATTGTCGTGGATGCCTACACTAAGTGGTTAGAAGTGTTTGAAATGAAAAGCATTAAGTCAACCTCAACTATTCAAGCACTTAGAACCTTATTTGCTCGTTTTGGTCTACCGCGTGTTATAGTATCGGATAATGGAAAATTGTTAGTGTCTCAAGAATTTAAAAATTTTCTAGATTCAAATAATATTAATCATATTACTAGCCCTCCGTATCATCCATCATCAAATGGAGCCACTGAGAATTCTGTCAAGACAGTAAAAAGTTCTTTAAAAAAGGCTCTGTTTTCTAATACAGAGTGTACCAATCATTTGGCGCTGTGTAGATTCTTATTCGATTACAGAAACACTCCACACAGTACGACAGGGGTTAGCCCCGCTATTTTAATGTTTGGACGTTCTTTACGGACACGATTTTCTACCTTGTTGCCTCCTACGCAAAATTGTAAACTTTCTAATGACATCGAACGTCAAGAAGTTAGAAGGCGGGTGGAAAATCAACAAAAAAGGCAAATTGTAAACAGTAGAGGGAAAGATAATGTGCAATTTAATGTAGGCAGTGCAGTTTTAGTTAAAGATTATAGAGTAGTTAATAAGCCAACATTTATTAGGGCAAAGATTGTAAAAAAAATAGGTAGGCGTACATATTTGGTAGATGTACCAGAGTTGCAAAGAACATGGAAAAGACACACAAATCAAATTAAAAAGTTATCAGATACTTATGCGTCATCTCTTATTTCTGTTTGTAACAATGATGCCGCTACTGTCATTGAAGTTAACGATAACAATGATATAGTGTCTAGTAAGGAGTAAGTACGGGATAGAGATAGAGAAAAAAGCAGTTTACAACTATCTCAAGAGTGTGAAAATTTGAGTGAAAGGCCTAAAAGGCAAGTTAAACCAGTAGACAGGTTAGCTTATGTGTAAGTAGAAGATTTAAGTTTAGTGTTACGTTATAAGGTATATATTAAGCACAACTTAAGATAATTACTGTAACTGATTGTTATAATTTTGTGGGAAGGATATTGTGGTGTATTTTGGGCAGCAGCTAAAGTCTGCTTTTTGTAATCCGCTATCGCGGAGTGCAGGCCTTCGCAGCACGATTGCCTTAAATACATTCATTCCAATTTATAAGGGCATCGAATAAACATATACTCGCATACGTTGACTTTAATTAAATATTAGTGCAATACACTACAGAAAAGATTCAAGCCATAGGCCAAATTGGCCTTTAGAGCTGTTTATACAGTGTGACCAGTAAAGTCCGCATCATATGGGATTTTTTTTTATTAATAGCTTTTTTCGAAATTTGACTTTGGCATCAATTTGTGCTTCGATCGAGATGAAAATTAACCAAAAAAATAGTAGTTACGTCATTCGCATTATCTGTCAAATTTGATTTTTTTTTTTTTTTTAAATTCAAAAGTGAGGTGATTTCTCAAAATATCGAAAAAAGTTATTAGAAAAAGTTTTTCTAAATGCAATGTTTAGCCCATATGCAAAATTTCAGCTGTATAAGATAATTTAGATTTTTTGCCCATTTTTTTAAAATTGCACCACTGTTGCAAAGTAACTCAACGCAACCTACATAAAACTTCTTAGTTTTGACAATGCTTTATTCCAAACACATTTTCTTTAAAGTACAGCCATATTAAATATGTGTTTTTCTACAAAATCCAAATAGGGCTATTAAAATTTGGTCACATGTGATGCAAAGTTTATTTGTTTTTGACCCTGTATAATGTAACTCCATAAAATAAATATTTTTTTGTAAAATCGTACTAAAATATGGTCATTTATGCATTAATTTGCGGGCGTAAATAGTGCCGTTTGCGCCCTAAGGCCTAAAAATAATTTGCGGGCGTAAATAATGCCTTTTGCGCCCTAAGGCCTAAAAAACCAGCATCACATTGGCAACCAACAATTTGATTTTTGAGAACGAATCGTGCCATTTATTTTTCAAAGCTTTATGGTGGATTTTACAAAAAATCTTGTTTGCATTTCGGGCGTGAACGGCGATTTTGGCCCTTTGGCGTTTTATAATCCTTCGGCCCTTCGGGCCTCTGGCTTATAATTCCGCCGCGGGCCAAAATCGCCTCCTTCACGCCCTTAATACAAAAATAGCTATTGAAAACGCAGTTTGTGTCTAAAAATAATACACGTTATTTTATGAAGTTACATTATACAGGGTCAAAAACAAATAAACTTTGCATTGCATCACATGTGACTAAATTTTAATAGCCCTATTTGGATTTTGTAGAAAAACACACATTTAATATGGCGCTACTTTAAAGAATATATGTGTGAAATAAAGCATTGTCAAAATTAAGAAGTTTTATGTAGGTTGCGTTGAGTCTTACTTTGCAACAGTGGCGTAATTAAAAAAAAATGGGCAAAAAATCTAACTTATCTTATACAGCTGAAATTTTGCATATGGGCTAAAAATTGCATTTAGAAAAACTTTTTCTAATAACTTTTTTCGATATTTTGAGAAATAACCCCACTTTTGAATTTTTTTTGAAAAAAAAAACAAATTTGACAGATAATTCGAATGACGTGACTACTATTTTTTTGGTTAATTTTCATCTCGATCGAAGCACAAATTGATGCCAAATTCAAATTTCGAAAAAAGCTATTAATAAAATAAAATCCCATATGATGCGGACTTTACTGGTCACACTGTATAAATAGGAGTTTTAAAACTTTAAGCGTGTAATTTCTTGAACATTCCAGGACGCTTGTAAAAAAAATATGCGACAAATTAGACCATTTAATTAAAAAAATTCTGGTTTGTCAACTATACAGCCTGTTCAAAATTAAGTGTGCACTATTGCTATCTCGGTTGCTATTATAGCTACAAAGTTGGTTAAATTAGTAAAATAGTAGCATTTTTCGTGCCGATTAAAATGGCGCAAACAAAAAAACAATTGAGCGTCGGGTTTTTGACATATGCAAAAAAATGCATTTTTTTTAAATGGAACCCCCTGTATATTTTGACGTCAATCGATAGCCAATCTTCTGAACAAAAAACTTCTTATACCCTACTATCCTAACGTTAATAACAATGGAGATATAAGCCTGTTCAAAATTAAATGTGCTCTATTGCTAACTTGTTTATTATGGGAGCTACAACGTCGGTTAAACGGGCGAAGTAGTAGTATTTTTTACGTGAATTACGGTGGTAATTATAAAAAAACAATTGAACATTGCATTTTTGAGATATTTAGCAAAACGTTTTTTTTTATTGGAACACCCTACTTATACATTTTAACATTTTGACATATTTTGAAATAAAATTCTAGCACCTCATTTAAACTTGGTTGTAGAGAATGTAATGTTCCTGTTCATAAAATGGCAAAATGTCGGATGTTTGCAACTATAGACCAATAGCCTTAATAAGCGTCTTTGCTAAACTATTTGAAAGCTGTATCAATAACTGTCTTCAATTTTCCATAAATAAAGTACTGTCAATTGATCAGCACGGTTTCATTAACAAAAGATCAACAGTGACGAATCTTTATACATTTACACAATTTGCTTCGCAAGCTCTGAACAATCATTACCAAGTGGATGTAATTTACACAGTTTCTAAAGCATGCTATACTATGGTTCATTTAATTCTATTATTTAAACTTAATCAAAAATAGTAGTTTATTTATCTAGAACGAAAAGTGACATTTTAAAGGACGAGAAAGTTGTTTACGGCCGAGGCGTTAGTCGAGGACGGAATTACTTGCGAGGACCTTTAAAAACACTTTTCGTTCGTGGTGAATACAATGGTTTATCTCATACTGCAAGTTTAATGAATTTTAAATAAAATATTGTAAATCATTTCAAATTTCATGTCAACAACTGACGTATAATTTTTAAGTACTTGAACTTTAATATTTTATTTTAAAGTACTAGGACTTGAAAATAAGTTTTAAAGTACTTAAACTTTAATATTTTACTTTAAAGAAAATACTTTGTAGAAAAAGCAATTACCTTCAACCATAAACATATGCTAGAAGAGTATAAACAATTAGGAAATGGAAGAAAACAGACTAAGGTTGCTCCAATGAGATTCAACAAAAAAATTACAAGACGAAGTCATAAATCGGTCAGTAGGAAAGTATTTAATGATCTGAGCAGAGTTGAAAAAGTCCAACTTAGACAAAACCAAATATAAACGTATGTTGAGAGAGTAGATAATTCACTTAGACGAGAGTAGCATAAATGCCTTCTTCCATGCCTTACAGTGATATTTGTAACAGATTTTTTAAAAAAAATGTTCATTTTTTATATATACAATTTTTTTTTCTATTATAATAAACGATGTGAAAATATAATGTTGAATTAAACACTGTCAATTGTCTGCAGGTTCGCACACAAGGGTTTTCCTTCACGAAATAATATTGAAAAATGTTATTTGTAATATGTTATTACAACCTGTAAAATAAATAAATAAAAATAAATAAGTACTAAACTTTAATGTTCCATTTTTCGTACCATAAATAGTCCGAAAAATGTAATTTTTGCAATCAGTATGAAATAAAGTTTATTACGTACTCTGGTGTTCAAGGAAGTGTCCTCAAGCCTCTACTTTTCTCAATTTTTATTAATGATATTGTAAAAACAATAAAATTTTCAGATAAACTAGTTTTTGCCAACCATCTAAAGATATACAGTGTGTCCCAAAAGTCTGGAATAAATTCAGTATTTCCTAAAATGTACGTTTCCGGCTAAAATCCTCGAACACGTCGATTTTAGTTTTTTATTCTTCACTTATTAACGTAACATACGTATAGATGGCGCTAATCACGTTTTGGATATGACATCATCAACAATTTTTTTAAATAGGAATCCCATATTTTTTCGGCGTAATCTTGTAGAGTATCTCTTCCCGAATACAACGGTATGCCACATTTATAACTTTATGTTAGAAATAAGGACGAAAATAATAAAGAAGGTATTTAAACGGAACATTCATAATCCTTTTAACACTAATAAACGATGCTGCTATCTCACAAAAAAAACAAAAAAATATAAAATTAGCTTACAAATAATTCCTAATCGGGTGCTCCATTAGATTTTATTCGTTGGGGTATCCAGGTTTTGAGAATTTGAAATGTTTCAATAAAATTCAAACTTATTAAATGAAATCGAAGCATGCTGTGAAGAACTGACAAGACAAAACAATACGTAGACATAAATTAATTCAACTTGTATGTTTTGTGTCAAAGTCACTTTTAAAACAGTAAATAATGTTAACCACAAAAAAAAATAGAAATCCTAATTATGATTGGTTGTGGTGATAAAACCCGAATGCAAGCTAAAGTTTGTCAAATATTCAATTTAAAATATCCAAACAAAAACTTTCATCAATCTACAGTAAGCAAGATCGCGAAGAAGTTTATTAGAGAATCTGGCACTGTTGAAGATCTGCCTAGAATAGGAAGTTCGAAAATAGTTAACGATGAAAATAGCTTAAATGTTTTGTTATCAGTTCATGAACATCGACATTCGTCAATAGGGAGACTTGGACAGGTACATGACATGTCACGTTCTTCAGTTCACAGAGTTTTGAAAAAAAACAAATATCACCCGTATAAAATAAAACTAATCATGCATTAAATGAGGATGATCCAGGTCGCCGAGGGAACTTTGTCCGGAGATATCTATTTAGATTTCCTCCGCTTCGAACTAGTACCAGTGCTTGCAGAGTTGTTTCCTAATCCTCATGACCCAGACGTCCCAGCTGATGATATTTGGTTCCAGCAGGATGGAGCACCACCACATTATGACAGAAATGTCCGGCAATATTTGGACGATGTGTTTCCTGAGCGTTGGGTTGGTCAAAGAGGACCTACGGAATGGCTTCCTCGATCGCCAGACTTGACCCCATTGGACTTTTTTCATTGGGGTTACTTGAAAAGTAAGGTTTATTTGACCAAACCAGCAAATTTACAAGACCTGAAGGACCGAATACAGTACCACATTCGTGCAATCGACCGGAACATATTAGAACATGTGTGGACGGAAACGTTGAATCGTTTCGTTCTGTGCTCGAGAGAAGCTGGTCGCAATTTCGAACACTTAATTAATTAAATTTATGATTTAACGAGTTTGTAACCTAATTTTATGTATTTCATTTGTTTTTTGTAAGATAGCAGCGTCGTTTATTTTTATAGTATTAAAAAGATTATGAATTTTCCGTTTTCTTCTTTATTTTTGTCTTCCTTATTTCTAAGATAAAATAAATTATAAGTGTGACATACCGCTGTATTCGGGAAGAGAAGCTCTACAAGACTACGCCGAAAAAATATGGGGTTGCTATTTAAAAAAATTGTTGATGACGTCATATCCGGATAAGGTCACTATATCAATAAGGTACCGCCATTAGTGATTTTTTTATATCTATCCTTGTCGCACAATTTTCTCCAACTGGGGATAAAAACACATAACCTAACAGATTCCTCACTTTACAAGTGCCATTACACCAAAAAGAAAATCCCCAAAAACTAGTGTCTACCCTATTGCACTTGGGAAATTTGTATTTGTTATCCTTATCTCACAATTTTCTCACATTCTCAAGCGAGGAATGGAATGGCGGTACCTTATTGATATAGTGACCTTATATCCGGAACGTGATTAGCGCCATCTATACGTGAGTTACATGGGAAAGTGCGGAAGAAAAAAATAAAATCAAGGTGTTCGAGGATTTTAGCCGGAAACATACATGTTAGGAAATACTGAATTTATTTCAGACTTTTGGGACACACTGTATTCAATCTTTCACAGCCTGTATTAATCTTCAAAATGATTTTGTGTAAACGGTAAGTACGCAATAATAGTATATTATGTAACAAGTTTTATAAACGTTACTTTAGTCACGAGTTTTTTTAGAATTATAATTCTAAATACTCAATATTTTATTAATGTTAACTGTTCAATAATTTTATTTAGTAGTTTATTTCGCTCTAAATTTTTCCGTATGATGCCAAGTTTTTGGTGGTCACTGTATATCTGGGAGTACAAAACAATTTTTTTCACATTTTATTGCCAATACTTTGGCTTTTAACAGCCAGTTTGTTTAGAAGGTTCTGTCATTTTTGGCGTTTTCAAAGGTTAACGGTAAGATAACTATTTTATTTATTAAGATATCAACTTGAAATAAATACCAACTTAATCTACATGAAACCATCTACAATTCATGTCCTGGCCAATATTTGTTAGGTTTTAAGGAAATGACCTAAAACTTGATTAGAAAATCGTGTATCGATTAGAATAAACTAACGATTTTAGAAAAAAAATTTTCATAGAAGGGATGAAGACACGCCTTAAACGTGTTTTTACCACAAAGATATAATAGACCACTAGATGCTATTAAAATTTGAGATCATTTTCATCCATCTTTTAGGTTTTAAGAGCCTTCAAATATTGAGATTTGGCTAAAATTGCTGATTTTCAAATTGGTATATCTCAAACGGAACTGAAAAAATCTGAAATTTTCTCAAAATATTCTTTTAGTAACTAATAATCATCAACATATAAAATTTCATCAGTGTTCTAACCAATAATAACCAGTACTTAGTGTTAAAATACACAACAAATTGTCAAAATAATATAATTATTTGTTATGACTAGTAAAATGAAATATCTTGTCATAAAACTAAAATAAACTGACTGGAATTAAAGACCGGAAAGTGGAACATTCAGAAATTTATAAAAGTGGGGTAATGGGTATATGGTAGGGAGTCTGGGGACAAGAGCCCCAGGGCTTTTTTTACAAATTATGTCGCTAAGATTCGATTTTCCTGCATGTTTAATGAAAAATGTTGAGATTGGAGTCCATGTGTGCCACATCCAACTCTCTTCATCCAAATCTTCATAGTTATAAATTAGCACAATTAATCATTAAGCAATTTCCAAAATTATCATGTAACAATGATTTTCATAATTAAAATTCCTCATTTGTTGTTCTGAGAAGAGCAGAAGAAGAAATGACGCTATAACATAATATAAAGCAAAGTAGGGACAGGCTGATAGGACATAAATATCCTATAACATGATGTGCTGCTGATAACAATAATTAAGGAGAAGCTGAAAAAGAAGACGTTGCAACAAACCAATCCATAGGATTGTTAACCAAGAGAGAGAATACAAACTTTGTTTGCCTAAAGTTAATACAAAATGGTGCCCTGTATATGGGATTTTTTTTTTTAATAATTACCTACCTACACATAAAAAAGCAAATACGCTAGACGTAGTTAACAAACATCTTAAGGTTTGGCTCCATCAAAATATTTACAGTTTAAATGAATTTTTCACACATGATGCATCATTCAAGAGTGACGTAAAGCCATGGTTCCCATGTTACTACGATGTGTAGCATGTAAAAGATCCCTTGCTATGGTGGGAACTCCCTAGTCTCGACAAAATTGTAAATAGTACTTTGACATATGACCACAGTACCAACTTTTTGTTACTAATCGTAGCTTGTTTCATGCATAACGTGATAATTCCATAATAATAGTCCAAAGTCAATTTTGAACTTCCCAATAGCTCAGAAGAGACAGATCTGATGTATTCTTGCAGCACACCCAAGCTTAGACGACACTTTTAGAGAAGGGGAATAGCGTTCCTGTTTATACTTCCAAATGCCAAAGTTCAGAGAAAAATCTTTATTAAATTTATATCGGCAGGATTGTCACTCAACATATGAAGTGTGAATAATTGGAAAAAATTGTGTTTGTATTAACCGGACATTGCACATTAGCAATACCTACTCTAGTCTGTTTACTAATTCTGTCCCCGTTTTTTAAAAACGACACTTGACAAAAACCAATGATACACAGACGGTGCAACACTTTTTTGTTTGTTTGTACAAATAGTCAAATACCATTTCTAGGGATATTTTCAAATTTCTCCTATTTCAAAAATTTGTCAAATGCCTTGAGCGAGCTGTACGTAAACTTTTTTACTCAAAATGACCTCTGCTATCACCAGTTTGGCAAACATTATGGATTACCCTGCATGAACATAGCTAACCATCCTATTAATGCATATTGTTGTATAAAACCCACCTTCAAGATTTTGCAGGTTCCCTTCATCGTCAGAATCCCAGTCATCGGAATCAACAAGATTTCTTCTGCTGGATTTCTTCCCTTCATATCGCCTATCAACTTCGCCCAAAAGGTCTATGTTCTGCTTGCGGAAGCTGCTAGACGCTGGTTCTTCATCAATATCGTCCACACCACCGACTTCAACACGTGCTGCGGTTTCTTCGTGCACATCGTCTTCGGGATCAAAAGTGGCAGGTGCGGCACTTAAAATGCCAGCTATTTTGTCGGCAAGGCTTTCAGACATTTTACCATTAATTGCAGGTTTTCGTCACTAGCAAACTCGTTGATTTCTAATAACTCCACCACTTTTATAGTATATTATTATATGAGCGATTATGACAGCCATTATTCACGAAGATGACATTTGCGCCACAAGCCGAAGGCGC